>VVAS01020462.1:2987-13162 GCA_015103295.1 Ptychochromis oligacanthus
CAGAATTTGTTACAGAATTTGTGGCTATGTCCATCTTTTCTATATAGTAGTTGTGTCCAGCTCTTTCATTAGCTAGTAGAATATACACTATGATCAGCTGATAATTATAAATATCTTCAGTCCTTGTTCATTACACTCATACATTCATGTAAATTTGTGTGTGCATGTATGTGTGTTTCAGGCTGTGCCAAATGTGTGATCAACAGGGCAAAGCGAGCAAATCCCTTAATGAAAAAGAATTAGCTATGAAGTTAAGCACCCTGTCAAAATGGCAGGCAGACAGACTTCCTTCCAAGTGATAGCACCAGGGGAGGTCACAGCACATGGTTCATACAGGATGTACAAATACTCACTGAAAGTTAGTGACCGGTGACATATCATCAAAATAGAGAACAGAGCCTATGACCTCTTAGGTCAAGAACACAGACAAGAAAATGAGGATTCATTATTTTTAATTGGGCAGCCAGAGGTAGATATTGTACCAAAAAAATACCTCAGAGAGGAAAAGTCACAAAATGAAAGGCGGCATGTTCTGAGCAGGTTGCTCATCAATGGCTGATGCTTGGTTTGGTCCTTCTGATACTGACTGAGAGTGACTGATAGAAATTCAGGGTGGGTAAATATTCCACACTGAGCACAGGAAGGGGTGTCAGGGCAAGGAAATTGCAATTATTGTTTTAAGTGAAACACTACATTGATCAAAATATGTTAAGTCCCACTAATCTTAGATAGTGGGACATGATGTAATTAGTGATATTTGCACATATTCATTTTCTTAACATTTTATCATATTTACAATAAGCTAATTTGCCTAAATGTTACCTGGAGGGTTCAGGCTCTGTGATATCTCCTTTGAAAGTTGCATTGAGCAGCTTCTCTCTGGTTAGAAGGTCATCAATGAGATTCTGCCTCCTGTCAGCTTCAGACTGCATTCTGATAGGGCCATGATAAGGTCAATGCATCAGCAATACTTTACACACTTTCAATGACAGTGGACAACTTGTGTTTCTGAAACTTGAGCTTGGTGCATTAGTAAGGACAGTCCTTTTCTAAACACTCTAATGCCCCCTATTGGAACACGACTGTCAATGCAAGTAAGTAGACAGCCCCTACACCCTCCCAGTCTGTGAGGAGCATATCTCAGTGCGGCGGCTGCAGGTTTCTTAATAAAGGAGTTGGGCAGAAACTGGAACTTCTAATCCGCAACTGCACGAATTTATGATGTAAACAGACAGATGTGTTAAGATTGTGCCCATCACTTCATGGACAAAATATCTGTTCTGTTTCAGTCACGTTCAGGCATTTACAACAGAAATAATAAAATGTCTCTGCTCTACTTGTCTCTGTTTGCTTCTTTCTTACCTTATTAAAAACTCCTATATCAACAATAAAATAAATTCTAATAACCTCTACTGGAAAATCAAGATACATTTGCAGCAAAATAAAGTTACAATTGGGTCAGAGAAAAATTTCAGAGAACAAATAAGGCAACATTATTTTACTATTATTATTATTATTATTATTATATTTTGAGAAACACTTTTTCGGTTTCTGTCTCAATGCATTACTTAGGCTAGTTGGTTTGGAACATGACCGATGCGCCAAACAAATGAGCAACCAAAGTGAGTGCGTGTAGAGTGAGGGTCTAGAGGGTGACCATGAGGTGTTTCTCAGTCTTACAACTTCCACTTTTTAGAGCACGGTCTGAAGAAAGGATACATGCGCCGAGATGAGGATGCTCGCAACAAGCCCTCTTTGAGCTGGGCGATATTTTGTTTCAGCTTCTGAAGCGAAGCCCGTAGTGTCATGTTTATCTGAAAAGACAGAAGATAAGCATGCCACTTAGAACAAGAGAGATGACAAGAGAAGTCTCCAGGTAATACCACTTTACTTGTGAGGTAACATTACCTTTGCAGGGTTCCCCCCTGTTCTCTGCTGTCTGTTCCGTTCCTGGATGTTTTCGGCTATTTCTTGTGCCAGCCGACAAGTGGCATCGTAATTTTGTAACCTATGCACCAATAAATGGGATTAAAATTACATGGAAACTGAACTGTAATATACTAACACATTACGTGAAGCAGCCAAAGATAAAATAGCAAATTTAAGGCTCAGTGCATGAATGTACATTTTAATGTGATAATGAAAAAACACAAGACTATGCAACCTTTACACTAACTATATAAGTGAAAAAGAAGTTATTAAACAACGGACTAAGTAAACGAGTTTGGGTGGATAGCACAACACTAATACTGAGACTGAAAGTGGGGGTCGTTTTTGATGTAGTAGTTCAGCTAATGCTGTCAATAATGGTGCGAACACAACATGAACTTAAAACGCGGGACGGACCCTGTCGACATTCAAAAGCTTGAGCTAAATCAAATTAGTATTTAATTCTGTACTACTGTGGCTTATTTTTGGTAAAACGTCAGAAATGGAGCTCAAGCTTTGGTTTAATCATGTGACATTTTAGCATTCCTTTTTCCCTCTTTCTCTAACGCTGTAAAGACTTCCTGGTAGAGCAGATACAACAGTAACGACTACAAATGGTTTCCTTGCCCTAATCCAGAACCCCCAAACTATTTCCCAACGCAGGAAGATATTACTTTTTAATTACTAAATAAAAATGTAGGTTATTTATTTGGCTGATCTTCATAGCTACCGCTTTAGCTAGCGAGATTCAGAGTCGCTATAAGGCGTAGATACGGTATGTATTGTCGTTAATAATACACCTGACCCAATTTGATTTTGCATTCAAAAGCATTACTTACCAGGGATCCTGAGACATTATGATAAAAGTTATCTATGAAGCCAAATCCCACTTAGTTTGAACCATCCGGCTGTAATCAGCAGCAACCTGTTTCTTGTTTTGAGAGCGACGTCACTACGGTAGACGGAAAGGACATTTTCCCAGGACCTCTACAGGCTGTGCATCGTAAACGCGTAATGCTGCCCTCTACGGATGAGGATTTGCTGTTTATTTTTGACTACGGGACAGTTAAGCGTAGACATTTTAGGACTAATTAGTTGGGAATTCGTCTCATGAAGTAAAATACTTGAAACAGAAATAGAAAGACTCGTTTGCAAGCCCTAGATATGGTGAACTTGCAGTGTAACTGTTGCCTTTCACATATTTGTTACATGACTGGGCGGCTTCTGAAGTTAGCAAACTGACATAGGCCATCTGCATGTGTGCCTGTGATTTTCAAATATCAAGCAGCCTCAGCCTAGTTAGAACAGTATTATGACTTCTCTCACAGTTTATCATCGACCTCTTTCTTTTTTGACTGCAGAGAGAAATTATGCCTATTTATTTGTTTTTCTTTCCAGCTTTCCCCCACTGACCCTCTATTTTTTCTATGCAAACGCTGAAGGAAATTTTTTTTTCCTAGCAGAGCCCTAGGTTAATCATGTCTTCCTTGACAGACCCAGTCACGCTGTCTTGCTCCAGCCCTATGCTTACTATCCAACCAGATCCAGCTCCTTTAATACATTAAGTAAAGTGGGCTTCTTCTTCTTACCTGTAAATTCCTAATAATCCTCCAAAAGACACTCCAAAACAAAGGTATATAAGACCACCACTTAACTTGAACCAATAGTGGAGATCCACTTTTTTTGTTTGTTTGTTTGTTTGTTACTTAGATGCTGACTCAATAAGTTATCATGGCTTGATAAATCATATGTGAGGTGTCTCTCCCAGCCATCTTGTGAATTATTTTATAAAGATGAGTTTTTACTTTAGCTTTTCTTTCATTTAGACACTCAGAAATGGGAAGACCTTGATAGAGCAACACTACATACATACATATAAAAATTTGAAGAAGGAATTTCCCTCTTCAAGCCAAAGATCACAAATTTCTCTTTAAACATGGAAATCTTAAATTGTCCCTATTCTGCCCACTGAAAAACTTTCCCACTTTTCCAGAAGGCACCACCATACAGTTTTGCAGAAAAAGCTTCTGAAAATGAACTTTTCATCCAAGTAAAAGCCAGAACAGTTGTGATTATGGCATTTTAATCTGTAAGTCTCTGAGTCTTTCATAAGTCTTGTACATATGCATTATTAATTGCATTATTATGAGCAATTCTCAAACAAATTTAAAAAAAAAAAGAAGCAACAAATAAAAGCAGTAACTGTATAAACAAAACTTTTAAAACTGCCGAAACAATCTACAGCAACATCCAAGTCAAAAAACATGCAACTGTTATTCTGTCACAGAAGTGACAAGTGTGTTTATGGTCAGTTATTTTCAACCTGCAGTCAGTTTTTTCTTATATACAGAGATGTAGGGAATGTGTTTGCCTTAAGAAGACACTTTTGGTTGGAATGTAAGAGTGGGATCATGTATACACTTTTTTTAAGTGACTTGTCACTTCCATGAGCAACAAGAGGCCCAGGAAAGGAAGAATAATCTCTTGTAGATTTCCAGAAGTTCACATAGACTTTGTCATAATATGGGCTTATACAGATTATTCAGTCTGAATGTATTTCAACTGTGTTCATTTCTCATGTGATGAACACAGCAGTTCAAATCCATACTTGTGCATAAATATGGATTTTTTTTTTCATATCCAGAAATTTGAGGAAAAACAATACACTTTCTTTGCCAAGGAAGGTTTAAGAGTTTGTTTTTTAAATCCACTGCATGACGTGCCCACATGTGAAGTAAGTACTTGTAGAGGTTTTATGTTTCATAACCAAACAATAGTCATGTTTAGATGAAAACATACATGTTGTGTTCAATAATAGCCTTTGGAAGACTTCTTGGAATAGACTCCACTGGCATTTTGATGCAACACATGAAGTAATTTCAAAGAAAGAGTCATATCTGGAATATGATTGCCTTTGTATTTCTGATATGAGCAAACAATTTCAAAGATTTTCTAGGTATGTGATGTTCAGTGTTAAAAATCGTATTTACTCTAGTAAGCAATTCAATTGCAAAATAGTTGTATTCATTATTATTATTATTATTATTATTATTATTAACATTTTATTTATTTATTTATTATTTTTATGTTATTTTTTTTTTTTTTAAGGAAGCCAAAACAAAGATTGTAGAAACTGAATTCATGCTAGTGAAATAGTTACACATCTTGCAGTGAAGATGTGTTTTTGGGAAGCCAGCTAAGTGCATGTATTTTGGTACGTGATCTGGAAATTTAAAGCCTTGTTTTATGATTCTGAGTATGAGGGCGTTTGCTCTCCAGAGACTGATTACTTCTCAGAATGAGACACTGTGCCAAAGGTATAACAGGAAAATCAGTGGAACTTTTCACTTTCAGTGCCTGAATCACCACCAACAAACCATGTATAGCTCACATGACCAAAGCCCACAGACCTATATAAAGCTCTGATCCTCACACTGTGCAGCTAGTAACAGCAGCAACATTACCTTCTGACCTTTTTTTCTGTGAAGAATAAGAATTGAGATGATTCATGTTTCAAGGACACCGGAATTCTCCAATTGTGGAAACATGAATTTAATCCCGGACACATTCTCTGATCAGAACCAGGAATCTATGGCCAGAGGCAAAACAAGACAAAGATCTCACTCCTATTACAACGCAGAGGATGATAAGACCTATGGTGTGCACACACAGATGGAAAAAACCTGTCTAAGACCTCGATCCAGGTATGTATTAACATTTAACTAGTCTCATACTGTATTATCAAAATAAGGTTACTGATCAGACAGTCAAATGTATGTTTACTTATAATCATTCAGATTTGTGTTTTAATGTTGTGATAGACCATGAGCAACAAAAACGTACGGAACTGCAAAATTAATATTGAATCAAATGTGCTCCAGGTCTTTCTACAGTTATGAGACATCTGAGTTGTACTCACAAGATGACATGGGGCACTTTACAACCACCACTCTATTAAGGCAGATGCCAAGCTCACCACTCAAGTATCAAGCGACCAAAAAGGAGGAAAGAGAAGGGATTGGGCCTGGTAGTCAATTCACCTCTAAGAAGCCTAAAACTAAACCAATCAAGCAATCCCCCTCTAGAGAAACTTGTGGTACTGAAATAATGTTTTATAACTTGAATATGCAGTTTAAAGCCAAAATGAATAGGATTTTTGAAAATCTTAGTCTATGTACATTGTTTAGGAGAAAAAAAAATTAAAGTTACACATGTATGTCTTGCTCAGGTAATAAAGGCAGTCTGAAGTCAGTGTCCATGATGACCATCTCTGAAGCAGACAACTGGGAAATTTGTTCCAGCTCTGGGATGAAGTATGGGCAGTTTGTGGACTGGGAGAAGATTGATCCTGAAGCTGCAAAAAAATATCAGCAGATCCTTCAAAGTCAGCACCAGCAACTTAAAACTATGGCCCGAGAAGGATTTTGGGCCATGCCGCACACACTGAGGGCCAAAGCTTATTATCACATCATCCACAGCATCAATTCCATGTATGTATTTGTGGTGATTGATAGGGCCACTGTGTACATTTTTACTGAAATCTGTCTGATCAAATGTTTGACAGTGGATTGATTTTGTATCTGCAGCAGGGCTGTCACTCCAGACAGAGATGTCTACTATGAGCTGGCCAAGACGCTATTTGGAGAACAGAAAATCAGCACCCACCCAGTCCCAGAGTACATGGAGGCTGGAGAAATACCCAGGTACTACTTTGTGATACTACAGGTTCCATATCATAGGTGATAAACTGTCTGAAACTGGGCATTTACAAATGTCTGAAGCATGAGCCTATGGCTTACAGGGATTAATTGTACATACACTGACCTACTTATTTGAAACTTTGGCCAGGTTTATTATAAGCATCCACAACTGTAACAGTATACATCCTTGCTTGCTCTTTTCTTATCCAGATACTGCCTCAACAAAGCAGGCCTGAATTCTGTTAAAAAGATTCTTCTTTGCCTTGGAAAATACTTCATAGACATGAACTTCTGCCCCATTCTACCTGCATTGGTCTCCCTCATCCTCCACTTCAGCGAGGACGAAGCTGAATGTTTCTACAGTGTGTCCCGACTTATCTGCTTCAATGATCCCAACAAGCGTTACATTGACCAGACCTTCCTCACCTACCGTGCTTCCTGTATGACCTTCGGAGACCTGGCCAACAAATGTTGCAGAGGCATACGTAAGCTGATTGCCAGCTCTCACCAGAACCTATTTGAGTTTTACTCTGACTGGATCATGTGGATATTTGCTGACCTTCCATTCACGTATGCCATTAGAGTTCTAGATGTCTACCTATTGGAAGGCTACAAGGTCCTCTACAGGTTTGTTGATGCTGCTGCATTTTAACACGTAAACAAAAACCTAAATATGTTATTTCTTGTGGCATAGCCATTATTTTTGGAAAAAAATACCATAAAGAAAAACAATTTAATTAATGTATTTTACAACCATTCTTTGTAGGGTTGCATTGGCTTTGCTTGACCTCTATAAAGTATCTGTGTCATCTCGAGTGGCAGATGTGGAAGACTTCAGAACAGATATGAAACGTTTTGTGCAGAATATAGCTCGCCACTGCACAGCCGAGAAGCTCCTGGAAAGAGCCTTCATGATTCCAATGACCACACGAAGAGAGCTTAACCTACTGTTCAATGCCAATAAAGAGTCCCTTGCACAAAAAGGTGTCAGCATAGACCAGAAGAGGTGGGTTAATACTGACATTTTTATAGACCAACCAGTGAGTGGCATATATGTATGTAATAAATCATTAATATAAAAAATCTTTTTTATGAGGAATGGAATATTTGTGAACATATACTGCCCTTTTGTAGTTTTAAATGTTCCATTTCAAGTAATTTGAACCCTGTTTTCACATATGTTCCAAAAAGGCTATTAGTCGAGACAGTGGACTTCAACAACTTCAGTTCCAGTGTTGTAACAGGGACTGAGATGAGAGTTGTCTGGGCCTGGATACCTGAGCGCTTTGCCCTTTTCAGTCCATTTAAGTTGTTCAGCACAGCTGAGCACGAAAGAACTCTTGCTTCGTAAGTTCAGCACTTCAGTCTCACTTGGAAATTACCTGACAAACAGGGATGAATTATGCAGAGAAGTGTTTCTATCATTACAGTGTTTGCTTTGAATTGAATCAATATCTGCTGAACTTCATGTCCCTGCAGTGAAAAACTGATTCTCAGGCTTTGTAACTCCCAGCAGCAGCAGGCAGTATGTTTTCACTATCAACATTTAGTGACAAATATTGTTTCTTATTTCTTATTTAAACAGTACCAAAAAGTAAACTATATTTTCTGACTTTTCCCTGATTTAAAATAAAAATTGAATAAAACAGGCCTCAGCGCTTGAGGGACAACTGTATGCTAGTTTGACTTGCAAATATTCTCTTAAAAATTGTGATCTTGTCATTAATTTTAAATTAAAAGCAACAGGTGGTTACATTTTTTTCATCTCATGTAGATTCTATTCACATGTGGAGGGACACGAACCAGTTGTGTTGATTATCAAAACTGTGGATGAAGAGGTAAAATGACAAAAGAATAAATACTGGCATACATCTGATCATTCTTTTTCTATATTTGGCATTTTAATATAACCTCAGAATTGAAATAATATGTCTAAATGCCTATAATGGTGATTTAGTTTACAGAACAGGTTTGTATGCCACTGAAATAATGGTATTTCTCCTTAGGTGTTTGGTGCCTTCTTGTCAACAGATGTAATAGAAAGAAGAAAGCATGACTCTGAGGAACTTGCATACTTTGGAACTGGGGAGTGTTTCGTTTTTACGGTGAGACACATTCTTGCTTTCTTCTTGTTGAATTCAAATTACAAGTTTGCTGTCTGTGGGTTTCTTTACCATATATTAATCCACTGCTATGCTTCTGACACTACAAAGTATTAAACAAGATATGTGATTACTGTTCCAGCTCCGTCCCAGCATGGAGCTCTACCAGAGGGCTATGGTCAGTATTATGACCCGAAGAGCTTCTCCTGAACAAATTCCAGACAGCATTAGTGCTTCTCCTCAGGTGTCAACTAATGGCAACATCTCCTTCAGCACAACTCTGATCTGTCCTGCTGGGACACCACAAAATCCCAGCTATCTGACAGTTCCTTTCACTGAACCAATAGAGGAACCCATGTCTGCCAAAGAGCCCAAGAGACCTAAGGATCAAGAGGCTTCCAAGTTCATAGCAGGCAACGACAATCAGCTTATTATTGGTGTGTTAGTTAAATATATTTTAAGAAAAAATACAATTGATGGGCCTTTAAAAGAACTATTAATGTGTTAGGTGATGGGGAAAATGCAAACATGCAGTGCTCATATACATGTGTCCTCTTTCAGGTGGTGATAGGGGCCATGCTCTCTTCATGCAGAAAGACCTACAAGGGGGATGTACAGAGCCTTGTGACACGTTTAAGAGCATCGCACTCTGCAAGAGTCATTTCAAGATCCAGTCCCTGGAAGTATGGGGCATCCAGAACTCCATTTCCTTTTCTCAGTGCTTTAACTCTAAGTGAAATAGAGAGAACAACATTGTGACTGTTTTTGGTAAACACTGAACCAGTTTTTCTTGATACAGTTTGAGTGATTTTGATTATTATGTAACTTACAAACATTTACATTTACTTTGTGAAATGCTAAATTATATATATATATATTTATATGTAAAGTAGCTGAGTGAGATTTTATTTTGTTAATCAACATTTATTTGTGTAGAATTAGATCACATACAGTGTCTTACTGAACTTTATAACCCACATAAACAAAGGTTCTAATCTCAGGGCAGCTCTGGAACAACACAAGGACACTCTTTATGGTGCATGCAGTGCACACGATTAGCTGTGATGAATCTAGGAGGACCATTTGAATAATACTTAAGGCACGACATCATCAGTAATATGTATATTTACTTATTTCACTAAAGGATAATATTTGTAACCACACTGTAACATTAGAATATTGTCTGGCTTAACCTTGTAAAATGCACTGCTTTTATTGAGTACAGTAAGCTGCAGTACCTTTATAGGATCTATGTCTACTGCCAAATCTTATTTTCTTATTGTTTTGCAGTTTAGGTGGATTTGATGCACAGTTATGAATGACACCCCTTTTGAGTCATTTGTTTTTCTTCTCAGTCACTTAACTTATTCAGATGTGTTTTACTAATAACATTGCATTTGTGATGGGATCGAAACCAAACGAGTTTCGGACTTAAATACATTTT
>VVAS01020471.1:7504-21474 GCA_015103295.1 Ptychochromis oligacanthus
CATTTTTAATATTTTTGTTTTTTTTTTTTTTTTTACTTTTTTCTTCCCTTTTTTTTTTTTTTTTTTTTTTTTTTTTTTAAGTGTAATCAGTTACTAAAAGCTTTAGTTGGTGAAGATGTTGACTGTACAGCTCTCATCAAAAGGTCAGATTTTATCCCCTAGTCACTGCTGGGAGGCAACCAGTGACTCACCTGAGCATATTAAGTCACATATCCAGATAAGACTTTCAGTTAAAGGTCTTACATAAATTTACCATCACACTGGATTTTGTTAAATTATGTGCAAACCAGAGATGAAATAATCTGAGGATACTGAATCCTTAAATCTGATAATGTTCAGCTTCTAAGAAACATTTTAAACTACAATTTCTAGTTCTTTATTTAAAAAGGTCTCATTTGTGATGGAAGGTGAAGGGATTGTGTAGTTTGTATAGGAATGGTTCCATCTGGTGGACACATTCAATAACTACAGATTAAACCACAGCTGCAGAACAAGTGCAAGACAAAATGTATAATAAAGTTGTTTATTCAAACATTAAAATAGTGAACAATGTGAATTATTATATACACACAATTAAATTAAGTGGGAAAACATTTAAATTAAGTGTACATCAATTTAAATTTATTTATTTTTTTAAAGTGCTTTTTCACTTTGTGGGATTGTGCTCTTTGTGCAAATCAGCATCGTGTGTCTCTCGTCCGGGTTCCTGCAGAACAGAGAAAGTGTTAAGATTTCATTTGAGCATTATGACAAAAATTAATTTGACAAAAGAAAATGAACTCTTCAAAACAAGAGAAACCAAGGTCAAATGGGCCAACTTGCATCTCATCTCTGTGGCAGGTCAGCTTTCAGCCTCAGTTTTCAGTTTACACTGCAAGGTTCACATTTCCATATATAAAACCTAAGTAGGATTTTGCCAGTTTTTAAATCTAAAAATGGGAAAATACTTTGTAAATTAAGAATCACTACACTTTTTTGTTTTTTCAAATTGAGGGTAGGTGAAAAAGTGTGTACAAGTCAGAAAAGGTTTGGATCAAGACATTTATGTTGACAGTTTTCTCTACAAGTTAAAAGAAAAAGTGCAGAACCATGTCTACCTTTGTGCATATATTATCAAAGTTCTTTTTCTGCATTTAACAACTAACCTTTTGCCCCCCCCCCATGTAAAATTTTAAATTAACGGGCTAAATTATCAGCGATCAGACTCTCGGTATGAAATGAGAAGTCTCAGAATGAGAAATGCATCTTAATTGCATTCATGATTATTTGCCTGCAGAACTCTAAGAGGAAGTTATGTAAAGGAGAGGCTTTTCCCTCCTGCCTGTGGCCCTGAAATCAGTTTCAGTACACCATGCTGAAGGATGTCTCAATTTGTAAAATGCATCTGGACAGGAGGCTTGCTGAAGAGCTATATTCAAGGATGCACAGGTGCATCCTTTGCAGAAGTGTTTATTTTGTTTTGCTGTGGTTTTTTTTTTTTTAAAACCACCAGCACAAGAGGTGTGGCATACAGCTGGAATGCGCCAATCGTGGAAGAACTCACTTTATTCATAAGTTACTTATTTATTCAAGATCAAACTTTCTGCCCTTCATCGTTTGTATCATTAAAAGAAAAGTCTTACCATTTGTCCTATTGTCTGTTTTTATTTTTCTTTCCATGGTTTGTTATTTATTCCTTTTGTTTAACATGTGTTGTATGTCATTTCTGTCTTAACTGGAAAGCACTTTGGTCAATTCTGTTTTTAAAGTGCTCTATAAATAAAGTTGGATTGGATTGATTTGAAGTGAATTTAATTAAAAGTGGCCCCAAATATAACATGTCATGAGAACTGTTACCCCTGAGACCAGAAAATACAGCTACAGTTGGACTATAACAAAATTTATATGCAATGACAAATTCTTTAACATGAGGCTCTGAGGTGAGGATGTCTAATTTTGCCTCTTGCCTTGAGTCCTCTGCTCACATCTCTGGTGAGAGGGACCAAGACTTGGAGGAGGCAAGGAAAGGATTGGAGGCTGTACAAACAGAAATGAGAAAGGGGGTGATGATTACTCTACTTCAAACTACAGGCTGTAGTTCCCCCCCCATTCACCCTACTGCACAGAAGTCATGGCCAAGCCTATCCACTAGCAGCAGCCTTAAAAAGGAACAGATCTCAAAACTTTGCTCGTTTGAGACACAAACCTTGTGATTGTGGTTGTGATTTCTTGTGTTTACTCGAGTGTTGTGATCTGGCTTCATTCTTGGAGACATTGTCACTTTTGGGCATCCATAACTTCTCTATTGGAAGAGAGCAGTTTATATTATAAATGTGGACTAGCATGTTAAGGGACAATTCTGGATGAAAATAATTTCCTTACCAGCTTGCCACTTGTGTGTCGGGTATATCTGATCCACATTCCTCCATTTGTCCTGAAGAGGCACAGCACAGTTCTCATCCATTTCTCGGGTGGCGTTCCCGTGGGGACAGTGGCGTAGCCTCTCCCATGCAACAGGCTGATGCTGCAGCTCACTGCACACACAGTTCTTCTCCCTCAGCTTTGGGTATGTCACTGCAGGGCTTCTTTCCAGGTTCTGTTTGCACACCAGTGGCCTCTTGAAGTTTGCAAGCTGCCTAGGATCGTCACCTGGCCTCCATCTTTGACTTGCTCGACATGAGCTGTTTTCAGAGGATTCTCCTTCAGTGTCATGCCTTCGATGAGGACTGCAAAGATTGGGATTAGAACCTTTTCTCAGTCGCCGCTTGTTGTGAGATTTACATGCATCACATGTCGGTAGGAGGGTGTCGTTCCACTGCTGGAAGGGAGCAGCTTTTCTTTTTAAGCTGTGACCATCAAGTCCTGGGCTGGCAGACATGCAGATTCTGTGTTTTGCCAGACATCTGGAGCAAAGTCTTTCCCTCTTGGGCACATAAGGACTGAAAATGTTCTCATTGAAGTTTCTGCTGAGGCAGCATTCATGGTCGGAAAGGCTTTGTCGATCTCCTTTGCCTTTGGTTTTGTACTTCTCCTTTGGCTTGCGAATATTTGGTTGTTCTTTGTACTCAAGGTCTAGTTTTCTTCTTCTGGTAGGCATATTTAAACCCTGATTGCTCAGAGGTCTGGTCTGCTTCTTAGGAGCTTGTGGTACTTTGTTGCAGTAGTAAATATTATCAAAGTCAGCTAGCCAACTAGCTGAGGGGAGGTAGGCAGGTAATGACTCGAAGGAAGTGTCCTGACAGTCCTGGACATTAGTTTCTGGTCTGCATTGGGTTTGATCTGCCTTGAGAGGGGAATTCGCCAACTGCTGAACATTGGATGCAAGATCCACATCTGTTGTGAGTGTCAGTGTTGGTTTAGGAGCTTCTTCTGAAACAAGTTCATCCATCACAGGGCAGACATCTGCTTCAGACACCATCTCATCCCCTAGATCCTCCACAGTGGGGACTATCCCCTCTAGGTCATCCTCTTCCAAAGGAGGCATGTTAGACACACCTGTGATATCTTCCTCCAGCATCATCTCTGTCGAAGTAATTTCAGCAGTCAGTGTTTCATCAAGGGACTCTGCAGGGCCATTTTGGATCAACAATTTAGGGGAAGGAACCAAAGTCTCCTCCATTGACCAAACAGAAGACTCCATCTTCCTCAGCTCATCCAGATAGTTGGCATCAAATGGCAGGTGAACAACTTTGAGTTGAGTATTCTTCAGAGTCATACTCTGATCTTTCACATTTCTTGTCTCTTCAGATTCCCCACAACCCACTTCTTGAGATCCCAAACTGGAAGTCATAGGGACCATCTGATTCCCAGAGTCCTCTAGAGCAGGGATATTCTCACCTGTGCTGGGTGTTCCAACTAACAGGATATCAGGACAAACCTGGAGGGCCTGCTCAGACTGGTCTGCAGCAAGGCAGAGTCCTTCGTCCTGTATGACACGATCCTGGAGAATGGAGCTACACTGGACCATGTCTTGGGAAAAGCTATGGGATACTTCTGCAGCCTCATGAGCATGCAGCAGCTGTAGTCCCACAGGTGTAGTGCAGCATTCAATCCTCACCTCCTCAGTTTGAATCACAAAGCTGCTGTTTGATGGTGTCCTGGTAGTGGAAGAGGGCACCATGTCCTTGCGCTCTGGAGAATGAATCTCCTTCTGCACAGCCAGGGCTGGCGAGAGCACCTGACTTTTAGAGACACTGGCATTGTTGCTGCTACAAACTGGGAGGACACTGGAGGACTCTGCATTGCTGGAACTTGGGGTGCTGGTGTTCTGGGTCACTGAAAGTGGCTCAGTTTGAACCTCAGAGCTGGTCATTTCTCTGGTCGGGGAGTTGTGTTGATAGCGGAACCTGCGGGCATGGTAGGCCATGGTCTGGTAATACTGGGGGTTGAGCATGCGTCTGTAGTCCATTAGATGGAGGTGGGTATGTGGAACAACAAAGCCAGGTGGCTCCATGTATGGGTTAGGTTGATAGTGTGCCATCATTGGCATCCCATAACCTTTAACAAGACAAAAAGAAATATGAATAACTCAAAGGTTTGTAAGTCACTAAATTTGTTGGATAAATGGCATTTACGTCAAAGGAACTCTCAAAATCTGTCCATACAAGTCTCATGCAAGCTTCTGAATAAAACTTCAGGCTTGATTTTGGAAACTTATCCTTGCAATATATTAAAATCTTCCTCTCGTTTTTGTATCTGAATTACTTGTTTCAATGTGTAGCAGATAGACAATGCCCTGTCTTTCCAGTTTCCAGTAACTGGTGAGCTAACAGTTGATATCGATGAGCTAGTCACATTTACCTTGCGTGAGTACCCTCTCCACCTCGCCTTCCTTTGTGCAGGTTTTTGAGGGTAGGTGTGGCTTGTTCCCAGTCAGCAACACCTGGGCCCATTGTGCCAGTGCTCTATAAAACTCCTAGGTGCTCGTTTCTGGATTTTTGCTGGTTTTTGGATTGTTTTCTAGTACTATACAACATTGCCTGCACCATCTCTTCACCCATGCACTCACACCACTGACTGTACTGACCACACACGCCATTGTTAGTTTAAGTTCTTTTCTAATGCCTCTTCATTTCAAATGAACTGTTTAACTAGTATTTGTCTGCATCTCCCTCATCATCATGGTCATGCAACCCAGTTTGACACTTGGGTCTTAAAGGAATAAGTTGAGAGACGCCAAGATTCAAAAGTGGCCAGTGCGACAATGCCGATACCACAGACACTGCTGTTTGTGTAGAAAAACTAACAGCAAAATACATGGCTAATGGTTTAAAAACATTAGGGCTACAGCCATGCGAGGCTGCAGCTAATGTTACCATGCTAGCTTGGTGACAATCAAATCCTAGCATGCTGCCATTACATTTATCATGCAAACCATCTTAGTTTAGCATCTTAGCATGCTAAGATGCTAAACTAAAATGTTCAGCATAGGCTGAACATTTTAGTTCAGCCTATGCTGATGGGTACTTTAAGTAAAGGCCTCTTTGAATAAAAGTAAAAATTGCACTGTTGATCAAATGGAAATGACCTGGTGACCAGGTGTCATCCTTTAAATGGGACTGAGCAACTTTTTTTTTTACACCCCTTTGTCTCTCCATCCCACATATTAATACAATATCCCGCATTTTGTTTGGTTCTGGTTATCTGCAGGACAGGCTTTTTTTCATATATACAAAAGATACCAATTATAGCTAGGTGAGGCCAGATGAAGGCTAGTTTTTAACCATTAAGTGATATGCAAGTGAGTCTCAACTGGCTAAGCAGTTAGGATTTTCAGATGTGGCTCAAGAGACATACAAGTCCATGATGTATCCCTGCTGAAATCAAAAGATTACCAAGTGGAAGAGCAGCTTAAATAAAGGAACACTTAATAATTAGTGGGAAAGACGGAATCACAGTGTAAGACTATTGCGCAAGTCAACAAACTTAAGGTTCCCCCACAGATCCCTTTTGGGTTGCCACAGGAAGAGCATCTGGCATTAAAAATTGTCAAGTCAAACATGAGGAGCTACCTGCTGTAGCAACCCCTTGTGACAAGGGAGCAGCTGAAAGTAGCATCTGCTGAATAGTTAGTTGGAAGAGTTGCCTTCAAATTAAATACACTCAGCCACTTTTAGGTACACCTGTTCAACTGCTAATTAATGCAAATATTTAATGAGCCAATCACATGGCAGCAACTCAGTGCATTTAGGCATGTGGACATGGGCAAGACGACCAAGTTTAAACTGAGCATTAGAATGGGCAAGAAAGACGTAGTGTGTGGGGGTTATTTTCTTGGCACACTTTTGGTCTCTTAATACCAGCTGAGCATCATTTAATCATCACAGCCTACCTGAGTATTGTTGCTGACCATGTCCATCCCTGTCTATTAGACCCCATCCCTACAAGACTGCTCAAAGAAGTCCTACCATTAATCAATGCCACAATCTTAAATTCTATTTTTAACAGGCTATGTACCACAGGCCTTTAAGGTGGCAGTAATTAAACCATTACTTAAAAAGCCTTCACTTGACCCAGCTGTCTTAGCTAATTATAGGCCGATCTCTAACCTTCCTTTTATTTCTAAAATTCTGGAAAGAGTAGTTGTAAAACAGCTAACTGATCATCTGCTGAGGAATGCTTTATTTGAAGAGTTTCAGTCAGGTTTCAGAATTAATCACGGCACAGAAACAGCACTACTGAAGGTTATGAATGATCTTATGGCCTCTGACAGACTCATCTCCACGCTTGTCCTGTTAGACCTCAGGGCAGCATTTGATACCGTTGACAATATTTTACTGCAGAGATTAGAACATTCCTTGGGTATTAAAGGAGTTGTGCCGCAGTGGTTCGAATCATTTATCTAATAGACTCCAATTTGTTCATTTAAAGGAGAGTCAGATGGCTGCCCCTCCCTGAGCCTGGTTCTGCCAGAGGTTTCTTCCTGTTAAAAGGAGTTTTTCCTTCCCACTGTCGTAAAGTGCTTGCTCATAGGGGGTCATCTGATTGTTGGGGTTTTCTGTCTAATATTTTAGGGTCTTTACCCTAACAAAGCACCATGAGGCAACTTCTTGCAATTTGGCACTATATATAAAATTGAATTTATGGCCACAGTGTACCCATCTTCTCATGGCTGCTTCCAGCAGGATAACACCATGTCACAAAGTTAAAATAACCTCAAACTGGTTTCTTGAACATGACAATGAGTTCACTGTACTCAAACGGCCTCCACAGTCACTAGATCTCAATCCAATAGAGCACCTTTGGGATGTGGTGGAACGGGAGATTCACATCATGGATGTGCAGCTGACAACTGTGTGATGCTATCATGTCAAAATGGACCAAAATCTGAGGAATGTTTCCAGTACCCTGTTGAATCTGTGCCATGAAGAACTGAGGCAGTTCTCAAGGCAAAGGGGGGTCCAACCTGGTACTAACAAGGTGTACCTAATGAAGTCACCAGTGAGTATTAGTCCTTTACATGCTAAACGGCAAAACTAACCTCCATAATTTGTAGAGTTTTGTTTTTTAAAAGTTCTGACATATGTAAGAGTTTGTTGGGCTCTCGTCTCCATAAATGGAAAAAAGCCATTCAAATAGTTGAGATAAAAGCTCATAGTGGCACTTGAGGGAAAGTCGCCTAATGAGCAAAGTCACAGGATTTATTGTTTAAAATATGTTTAAAGCATGTGTGCACAGTGTGAAGAATAAAATAAATTCTAAACAACTTGCTAGATGCGCATTTCTAAAACTAAAATGATTGCACAGCTTATGTGAAATAACCACTGGTATTGAAATTAGGAGGAAGCTAAGCAGACGTCTACATGCTTAAATCAGAAAACTGTAGTTAGATATGGCTGGTCAGATTTCACCCACATCTGAATTATTCTCTAGAAATGTAATTTGCATCAACATATTTAGACTAATTTGCAAAACAGGTTCTAAGAGACTGTGGTAGCATTTACAGACAGTCCTAAATAACATGCAGCATACACATCTTCATGAGGAATTGCAGCCCCAAAAACCTATTCATTGCAACAAAAAGGACTTGTCAGTTGGGGTTAAGCTTACCTAAACCTGGGTAGCCATAGTATGGATTGTAGGACATAGGCATGGGCACTGGTACAGGCCACTGCAGACTCTGCATGGGTGTGTATGGCTGTGACGGCTGTATGTAGAAGAAAGGTTTGTGGTGCTGCTCCTCAGGACGTGGAGCTCCTGAAGGTCCTGGAGCTGGCTGTTGGGGGATCTGGGACTGCTGGGTTGCATTCAGCGGGTTTGGACCTCGAGGGCCCAACCCTTGCGAAAACTGCAAGGTAGACGTTGCTGTCTCCATATCTGAGCAAAGAGAAGCAAGTAAGAAGAATTATTTGATACCACGTCATTGTTTTGACAGCATAAAATGGAATTGTACCTACATGCATAAAGGTTATCCACGAAGAAACCAACACAGCTTTCCTCTAGCCTTTAAATTGGAAATCAAAGGTGTGGACCGTGGATGATTAAGGCTAGCTTGTCAAACGCTGCACTGATTGGCAGTGTTATAATGCCAGGTGACAATTGTCCAACTAGAGTTAAATGATTTGCATCTATAGCCAATGAGAAATGTTTGTTTCCAGCAGAATCCCTCCCACTGTGCCTCAGCTCACCTGTGGAAAAGGCCGGTACTAGCTCAGAGATGTGGGAAAAGTAAGAATGATGACTTCCACTGACTTACTGTGACCTGAAACAAGTGACAGGTGAGGCGAGAAGCTGATTGGCTTTAATGAAACAGACCTGCAGCTCATTGACATCATCTGTGTGAGGAGAGAAGCACTGATACAAGGCACAAAATGACTCATCCTTTCCTTTTTACCATCTTTGTTAAGCTCCTTCTCCTCCTGTTTTCCTCATTCACAGATAAGCAGAGCTAAAATGCAAAGCACACATTCACAAGCCCTGTTTGATATTCAGGTTTGACCCCTGAAGACCCAATTATGAGGTTATATGGGAGCTTGTTAGGTAGCCTGGAGCAGTGTTTAAAGACGTATTATCCATGAAGAATAAACTAACAGACCATTTTGTTGACTTTGCAGGGATTTTAAATAAGCACTGCCGTTGGAAGAGGCTTTCTATGAAAAGCTTACCCTTTTTCTCACATGGGCATGCGTAGATTAAAAAGACTATTTGACAAATCACAAATGTTGTTTTGTATAATAAAGTATGTTATTTGATTTTATTGAAAGTTTGGAAAAGGAGACACCAACACTAACATTTTTAGGCAGCTTTCAAAGGATGCATCACCCAGTCTGGGACATTTCTAGATGCACTGGATTGCTAAGCAGCTCATTTTTCTCTTTCAGTTGCAGGTTTTTGCTGAAACTTTGAACATTTTGTGTTGCACAAGTCTAGTATGTGCTGAATAAAATACTCACCAGAGTCTGCTGACATTAGTTTATATTTATTATTTTCAGTTTTTCCTCGCTCTGCTGCAAACCAGTGCATGCTGAAGGTCATGGCCTGGAAAAGCTAGTACAGCCACATCATCTCCAAAAAGCAGGGAGGCATTCCTGAGGTCACCAAAGTGCACACGCTCAGCTCTCGACACTACATCGATGCCATGGCTATAGTCAATCAATTTTTCTTAGGAAGATTTCTAACTGAGTGAAGTGATCCAGAAGTATCTGTGTGGCAGCCATAATAAGAGCTGACTGAATTCTTTAATTGGTAAGAAAAGGACCTCCTTTAGTATAGGATAAACTGGAGCATCCTTCATGAAAGGAAATGAGATAACGCTGTCCAACAGTTGAAACCTTCAAATGGTTCACGAAAACCAACCATCAATATAACTAACAAGTTGTGCAGATCCTCCATCATATGTTTTCTTAACCACTTTATCCAAGCTGGGGAGGATGGATCCGAGCTGACTCTGGGTACAACCCGGACAGGTGTCTAGTCCATCACAGTGGTGCAGATCATGTTAGTTAACAGTGTGTTTTCCATTTCATCCCATTACCTGCTGAACCTTCAGCAACAGGCTGTTAAACCAATACTATGCACTATGAAACTTTGAACATTACGCTGCTGTAATAAAAATCTGTTTTTGAAGTTCTTGTGCTGTGTAAATAACCTATTGTATAGAGCAGTTTTAAATAAATCTAAGGATTATGAGCTTTAATAAAATGATCCGAGTGAATTTAACACTTACCACAATCCATTTTGCATTAGTTCTGTCCTTTGCTGTAATGGGTGCCTTTAGGTTGAATTAATTTGACTTCAGTTGCAGAAAGCCTTAATAAAAGCAGGAGTTACACAGGGTCATCTCTGCAGCCGGGAGAGAAAATATGAACAGACATTTCATTTCATACATATTCCTTTAAAAAAAATCCAACCTTGGTAATGAAGTAATATTTTTCCCAGGTGGTTCTTGTTTATATGATCTGCATGAAATAACACAGTAAAAACACATGGAGCAAAGTATCTAAGATGAGCTTTTTGAATTCCATCTTCAGGCAATACACCAGACCCACATCAACAACATCCACTGCCACTTTATTAAGGAGCCTATAAGCGCAGTCGGATTCTCTGAGCAACGTGGTTCTCTTCCTTATGAATTCTCCTTCACGTTTTCCATCGAAAGCAAGGTAAAGTGACCAGGAAAAGACACAAAAGGTCATTTTTTGGACTGTTTGACTGCAGCCCAGTTCTTGGCTCTACCTTAAGGCTCCATCCATGAAATTCAGTGACAAAGGGCAAGGGACAAGCTCCCTTTCTCATTTCCCAAATTGGATATCCTCAATTCGTTAGTCAATTCTTTGATTCCTCTTGGTTCTTCCCACCGGAGATGCAAGCGGAGGAGGTGAGGAGGAGACAAGTAAAGAGGAGTCAAGGCAACAGGTGTTTGGTAGCTTAATTTTAAAGTGATATAAAAGAAATATGACATTTCACACAGCTCTATAGTAAACTCTGTTAGAGCCCAACTACAGCTGTATTTTATCTCAGGTTTAACAGTGCTCATGTTTATGTTTATCTATCTATCGATCGATCGATCGATCGATCGATAGAGAGAGAGAGAGAGAGAGAGAGAGAGAACTCCTTGTAATTAAATTCACAACATGGTGCAGTGAGACAAGATATCAAGATATCAGACCTTTTTTTAAACTCACACACACAGAAACAGTGAAGAGAAGAAGCTTTGATTGTCTTAAATAAACATGAAAAGGAGGAGTTTTTTTAAAGAGTTATGTACCATGCCTTCTTTATATACTGAAGGTAAAAACACTTCTGCAAAGGATCCACCTGTGGATCCTCAATTATAGATTTTCCTGCAGCCTCCTCTCTCCTCCTGATGCGTTTTAGGAATTGAGGCATCCTTCAACACAGTGTACATAGATTGTATTCAGGGTCACAGACAGGAGGATGGAGGAGATGAGGATGTAGAAATTAGTAAAAATAAGAAAAGCCCAGAGAGAAAGCACACTCATGGCTGAGTCTATACAGGAAACATAATCTAAGGCCATGGTGCTGGGCTAGAAAACACTGGACTGCTCGCTTGAGGTTGGGAAAGCACCCTTTAAGAGGCAAATCACATGGATGCTTTCCACAGGTTTGGTCATTTTATATGAACTTCCCTCTGAGGGGTTTCCCAAGACTGTCTAAATAAAATTGTCTTATTTATATGATGCTAATTCACAACATTAGTCATCTTGGGGGCACTTTATGCAGCATTATTGAGAGAAACCCAACAGTCCTCTCTAGGAAACCACTTTGCAACAGTGAGGTGAAACCTCAGGTAGAAACAGATTGAGGGTGGTTGAACATCTGCCTCAACTGGATGGGCTGATTAGAAAGCAAAAAGAGAGAACACCCTTCGTACTATCATAACAATGAAGCCTCATACTAGCTTTGTTTAAACTTTAGGCTGTGTACTTTGCATGGAGGAAAGAGTACTTCTGGACATCTAAAAAAAAAGAAAAAAAAAAGACTTTTTCTGGACAATATCAGGTAATTAAAACCCTTAAATCTATTAAAACTAAAATCAGCAAAGATAAGCCAGAAACTTCTGGTTGTATACCCAAAATGATACCAGAGAGAATTAAAAAAAAAAAAAGACCCACCACAAAGCTTAAATAATGACAATTTATTGGACTGGCCCCAAACAATGGCACACCACCAGCTGTAACAACCTCTGAGCCCATTTGCCTGTGAAATCCATTAATCATGAATAGTGCAAGGCAGTGTCACTGCAGTTTACTCTTCTTTTTTTTTTTACTTTTATCAAACAAAAATAGGCCTCCTGTGCAGTGCATTTCACCTAGTGCTCTCCAAACACGTCATCCTTGAACATTTACACCCTTGGGGGACCTGTGAGAGAAGGAAAAGAGGCATTAAAAGACATTTTATTAATATTAAAGTGTGTTAATCAGTTATCAGCCACTGGAAATAAGAACCCTACAGAGTATTGCAACTGATTGAAAAATGTCTCATCTCATGGAGCACTTTTTGAATTTCACCTACAGTTCCACAAAGTTTGTTCAAAAGTCAGTCGAGGGACCTCAGCATCTCGGATCTCCTCTCATCGTAGAGCCTGAATAACCACAACAGGGACATTTTTAAATCATCACACAGTAAAGTCTCAAAACTACCTACTACAGAAGAAAAACACATTAACCTCTCTCCCAGTGCGGCGGCAGCTCGTCGTCGTCACGGTCCTCATCTCTGGGCCTGTGGTACATCACTTTCCACTGAGTGCTCATTTCTGTTCAGCCAGTACAAGTGCAAGTATACATTTAGTTAAATAAAATATAAAACTAATCTTAAAAAAAAAAAAATGTGCAAATTGTATTGTGTCATTTTATTGTACTGTTCAGCACGTCTTAAGTCTTAAAATCTGACAAATACTTCCCATATAATAACGAAAACTAACACTGAAACTACTAAAAAAAATAAACCACACAAAACTGACAAATTTAAATGGATGACATTTTTTGGGCTGCAAAGTGAGCATCGTGAGTGACTGAATTTCACCTTGTCTCCTCCTGGGAATCACGTCACCGTCTGCCCACCTCCCTTGGTCTGGTGTGGTCAGATCTTCTCTGCAGAGTCTGTCTATGAGAGAGCCCACGCATTCACTCTGATGCACAGAAAAGGATGGTTTGAAGATGTCAACAAAGGAGACGTTCTTGGCCAAGACTTACCCTGACATGTCCTACACTGCAGCTCACTGCTGTCCATCTCTCCAGTCTCACCTTCAGCTGATTCTTGCTTGCAGTCATCACGATCTTCATCCTGGTCTGCTGCATCTGCGGGCTCTTTATAGAGGCCTCTTTTATACCAAGGCTTTGCTGTATGTCTTTGTGGCAGAGGGTGAGTCTTCCTCGGTGAAGAATGCTTCCTCACAACCACCCTAATGGGCTGCTCGCACCCTCTTCCATATCTGCCCTCTTCTTCCAGGTCTCGGGCTTCATCCTTGTACACCTTGGAGCTGTGGACTTTGCTCCTGCCCGTCCCTTTAGCGAGGCTCTTCCCACAACATGCGCACATGAACCTCTTCAAACCCGGCCGCCACACCTCCTCTACATCCTCGGCAGCACGGGGGGATCCGCCGATGACCTCTGTGAGCCTCCTTCCTGTGTACACATGCTTGGGAAAGAGGTCCACGTCGTCCAGATCTGTGGAGAACATTTCATCTCTGGAGGAGAGCTCATCCAGAGACGGACTGAGGACGCTCATGCGCTCGTGTGTTGTCTGCATGGATAGGTAATTGTAGTAGTACGGAGAATCTGGGGAGCAGAGGCGACCAGGTCCAGCAGATCCAGGTGTTAAAACGCTATCGAATGGCAGCTTGAGGATCTGGTAGCTCCGATCAGCTTTGACGTCATCTAAAGACTCTGCTGGATGTTCTACCTTTGAGACGTGGTCACTGCTTTTAGCCTCCTTTTGCGCTGGCTGACTGGAAGAAAAGGGGAGGGAAGCTGGAGTGGAGTTACGGGGCTCCTCAGTGTCACATCTGGGAACACTTGGATTGATCACTG
>VVAS01020475.1:2841-13613 GCA_015103295.1 Ptychochromis oligacanthus
AAAAAAAAATGTTAAAAAAAATTATTTGTGAAAGCATAAAAAAAAAAAAATTTTTTTTTTTTTTTTTTAAAGTATGTTTAAGCTTATAGGCAGTTCTAGCTGATGTTTGATGGTTCCATTGGACTCTTTGGCCTTATAGCTTATTTAGAAGCAGAAATATTATGAAACAAGTTTAATGAGAGACATTTTGTGAAATCGAAGATGGCCACCACATAGACATCTTGGATAATGGACTGCTTACATGAAGTACTTTTTAAAAATGTATAGTTTATCAAATCCCACTAAAAATCCAGCGAAAGTAAAAAAGAAAACAATGAATGTGAACATCAGGTTTCAACACTGGCTCTGAATGTGTCAGGACCAAAAGACATTTCTGACTTTCTTTTAACAGATTAACTAACTTTCCATAAAAGGTCATCAGTTGGGCTGCTACCTACTCTAACCCATCTAACAGGTCTGGGACAAACCTCCAAATGAAAAGTCACCTAAGCAGAGTAAGTGGTGTGGTCATGTGAAAGATGTCAATGGCTAACCTAGCCAAACAGTCGGTTTTCAAAATTAATCCTGTAGGTCAAATTTCATGTTTGATTGTGCCAGCACTACCACACCTGCCTCCTAATGCAGACTGTCACTGTTTTAACTTGTAAACACTTCATTATTTTATTTCAGGAACGCTTAGTTGAGTTGTTTCAGTTTAAAACATCTTGGATACATTGCTGGATAACTTGTCGAATTTTATATCTAACATATATATCTATATCTATATCTATATCTATATATGTGTATATATAACAGAGCCTTAAATATTCTTTATGAACAATCTTGCTCCCCTTTTTTTTAAAAACGAAATGTACTGTTATTTAATTATTATGTTCTCCATAAGTCTCCATATTACACCCTTTGTTGTGTGCTTTAATAAAAGTGTTTTGTCTTGTCTTGCATATTAGCATTTTTTTCTCCTCTTTTTGCAAACTGTGTGGGCAGGAAACTATTTTGCACCTACAGTTCCTACAACCACATTAAAGCCTCCATTCATTAGCCTCTGCACTTCCCACGTGCAGTAACTCGACACGTGGCTGGGACCGATTAATCATCACGGATTCCCATCAGCTTTGCCTTGAAGTTGGTTTGACTTCCTCTTTCACCTTTAAAAAATGTCCTGCCTCTCCTTGTGGTATGCCTATTATTGCAGTGATGCAATCAACACCCACATAAAGCAAAGCAGGACTGAAGGAAAGTTCCCTGACAATTGAACAACTGCCAGTGAAATTGACAGTTGTTCAACAGTCATTATATTATGGTATTTTCATAATTCATTGCTCAACCATGTTTGAAATCCTTTTTGCATTTTTTTCCTGTTATGTTTTCTCTCAGTTTCAGTCCCACCAAACATCTATGAAGTGAAACTTGTTCTTTACACCTCCTGCATGTTTCAAATACTTGCTTTTGTTTTACAGTGAGCTTTGGTAGGGAAAAACTCAGAAGAACTCTAAGCACGTTAAACATCAAAACAATGTGAAGCATATCATGCATTGCTGCAAAATTAGGACACCATTAGCATGATATCACACAGGCATGCTTGTATTTACCATAACATAAACCTGATTTTACACCTTCTTTGATAGTCGGTCCCAAAGTATAAGAACATGTTGGGATTACTGGGTAAGGGGAGCATGGGCAAGAATTTACTGTTTTACCCCTGCCTTTGTGATTTGATAGTTAAGAGAGGATGTGGAATATGAGAGCAAAGACCACCTCTTAAAGGCTAAGCTGTGAAATTAAATAATACTGCAGGACATTCCTTTGTCAGCGCTATTATGTTTTTGTGCAATCAATTAAATTAGTAAGAGCCAATAGACAGCTGATGAATCTGAGTCCTCACTGCAAAATGTCCAAACACAAAGACAAAAACAGAAAAAAGACAGACACTCAGACAAAGAGCAGTGGGAACTTTGACTGAATGTCTGGATGACTGGAGGATAACATGGCTGGGAGATGTGTCACAAAGAGTTTCACTTTTTTCTCTAAGTAGGCTGTGAGATACCTGAACACATTCACACACTCAACTGTACCAGTGTTTCCAAATATGACAGGCAGTGAGGCAAGCCACGGGTCGTCTGATGAAGTGTTCACCAATGGCAAAACTGACTGAAATTAGACCTGATACGGAAACGACTCGGTGGTTGGAGGGTAGATACAGCCCCTTGCCCCAGATATCCAGAAAGGCAGTTTATCTATAGTAGAAGTGCAGATTATATAGGGTTTGAAAGTGATTACTCAGACAGTGTTTATTTGTGGAAAAGTTGTGATTTTTTCTTTACATCAGAGAAAATCCTGAAAAGCTGGGAACCTGAGCAGTCAGAGAGCTGCTTTTATGTCATCAGAATACAGAAGTAAAATCTAATATGTTTGATAGAAGGATCCGATCAAAAACTTTCTGGAATCAACCCTAACAAATCCAAAAACTTACCATTATTTAAATTCAGCTTATCTTGCCTTCAAGGTCATCTTCTTGTGCACCACCAGACAGCTCCCACCATGGCAGCTATTTTTAGCATCCTCCTTGAAAGGCCGGTTATTACCTCTTGCACAGCTGTGATTTTACCATGTTTTTTTAGTGGAAGAGTCTGAACTATCCAAATGAATAAATGTGAAAGAATGTGAGGGAGAACATTTAGCTGGAGCAATGCGAATCCCTGCTCCACTCATCAGATTTGCCTCCCAGTGATTTTCTCCACTTTTAACAATATGAAATTCAAGCTGAAGGCTCAGCAATAGTGAGACTTCTACTTAGTGATTTGGAATCCATCTGGACATAGACAAGATGGTCCTGAAGAGAAAAAACAACCCAAAAGTCAGGTAAGGTTTCTAGTTTTTATGGGCTAAATCCCGGATCTGTTTTATCACACCTTGTATATGTCATATGTTATATGCTTGTTCTGATATACTACGGACTCCTTTTTTTTGGTCAGTTGTTTCATGCCTTGTTAATTAATTCTGTTTTCATTATGTCATAATGCATGAAGATTAAATGGTTTTAATCTTTTTTCTATAAGCAAAACTTTCTTTAAGAATGATGCCTGCTGAAGGTCGATAAAGTGGATCTTTTTGTTAAATATAGTGTGAAATAAACAAACTGAAGCATCAGGGAAAACCCTGTCAACAAATTGCTTACCTTATCATGTTTTTTGAGTTTTAACGTATTAGTTCTAAATAATTTGATTTCTGGTGGATGATATAGTATATATGATTCTAGTCACTAGTGTTCTGGGTTTAATGCTGAGTAAATAAAGAAATACAGAAGTTCCTTTTAAAATTCTTCTTTTCACAATGAAAATAAAATGAAGTTGGTTTGCTTTATTACTCAAAGCCTATTAAGCCGAGGTTGTGTAATAACTGTGTACGTGCAGACAATCATCAGTAAAACTGGTTGTCTCAGACATGAACGATTCTCATTAACCAATGCTTTAGTGAGAATTTTAGCATGACTGTTGGATTATCATTTGGTTCTGTTTTATTGTAGTGGTATGACTTATGAGGCATTCTTTAGACACTCTAAACTTTAAAGGGGCGTTGACGCTGGACAGAAAAAATTATTCACTGAAAGCGAGATTGACTAATCACGTCTTCCCAGAGCAGATCTCGTAAATAGTATAAAATATCACAAAGAAAGTGCAGGAAGTACAATGTGCTGTTGTGAGTTAAACACAAGGCTTAGGAGAGTACAGTGCCATGAAAAAGTATTTGCTCCCTTCCTGATTTCTTAGTCTTTTGCACATTTGTCACGCTTACATGTTTCAGATCATCAAACAACTACTACTGAAACTAGCACCATTCACAGGGAGGGATTTCCTTCCCTGGATGATTGAGCATGCATCAAGAAACTGCAATCAAGTGTTTGTGATAAATGACAATGAGTCTTTCATATTGCTGTGGAGGCCCACTTTTCATTGCAGAATTGTTTCAATTCAGCCACGTTGGAGGGTTTTTGAGCATGGCCAGCCTGTTTAAGGTCATGCCAAAGCATCTCAGTCCAGACTTTGACTAGCCCACTCCAAAACCTTCATTTAGTTTTTTTTTTTTTGCTGTTGTTGTTGTTTTTGTTTTTGAGGCATTTAGAGATGGATTTGCTGGTGTGTCTCGGATTATTGTCCTGCTGCATAACCCAAGTGCACTTGAGCTTCAGGCATGAACTGATGGCTGGACATTCTCCTTTAAGATTTTACACCAGATATAATGGGACTCAAACCTTCCAAAAGTTCAATTTTTGTCTCTTCAGTCCACAGAATATTTTCCAAAAACTCTTGGGGATCATCAAGATGTTTTTTTGGTAAATGTGAGATGAGCCTTTATGTTCTTTTTGGTCAGCAGTGGTTTTCACCTTGAAACTCTCCCATGGATGCCATTTTTGCCCAGTCTCTTTCTTATTGTTGAATCATGAACACTGACCTTAATTGAGGCAAGTGAAACCTGAAGTTCTTTAGATGTTGTTCTGGGTTCTTTTGTGACCTCCTGGATGAGTCACTGATGCGCTCTTGGAGTAATTTTGGTAGGCCAGCCACTCCTGGGAAGGTTCACTACTGTTCCAGGTTTTCTCCAATGGTGGATAATGGGTCTCACCGTGGTTTGCTGGGGTCCCAAAGTCTTAGAAATGGCTTTGTAACCCCTTCCAGACTGATACACGTCACTGCCTTTGTTTCAAATCTGTTCTTGAGTTTCTTCAGATCATGGCATGATGTGCTGCTTTTTGAGATCTTTTAGCCTACTTCACGTTGTCAGACAGGTTCTATATAAGTGATGTCTTGATTCAACAGGTCTGGCAATCATCAGCCCTAGGTGTGGCTAGTGAAATTATGTGGTTAATCCCAGTCAATGATTTAAGGGTAGGGGGTGGGGGTTCACATATGGCCAGGTATGTTTGGATAGTTTTTTTCTGTTAATAGATGAAATCATGATTTAAAAATTAAAAACTGCATTTTGTATTTACACGGGTTATCTTTGTCTAATATTAAAATTAGTTTGATGATCTGAAACATGTAAGTGTGACAAATTTGGAAAAAAGTAAGAAACCAGGATGGGGACAAATACTTTTTCACGGCACTGTAGATGTCAAATCTGTGTAAAACCAGACTAATTTGTTAGTCATATGAACCATGTGTACATACCTGTGCTCATGTCATAGGAGGAGCTTAGAACAGTGAATGGGGAGAGCTGCCATTTGAAGGCTGTTTTCAAATGGTTTGTATCCACAGGGATGTTTTTACTCATGAGGAATTGTGCCATTTCCCGACATTGGATGCCCGACTGGCATTCTAGTAGAGCAGGTGTTCTCAAAGTTTTAATCACCAAAGTCAATTTGGGGATGTCCATTTTGATGAGACGAAGGTTCCTCAGTGCAGAACGAATACCTAAGGAGACTCAGATGTAAGTTGTAGAATCATTTAAGAATCGCTTGTTGTGTTTAGTTGGTACCAAGTAGAACCAGAGACCTGTGCTATGAAGCAGGATTTTATCTTATCCAGGCAACTTCAGAGTTAACCCTGGGTTTCCTGTACTAAGAAGGTGGTTCATTTCTTACCAGGTTTTATCGCCATGGTAACTTTTGTTGCAAACGGTTCCAGATTACCAGTAGATACCGCCTACTGACCAATCAATTCTCCGGGAAAATAGTGTCACAATTCCTGGAAGATCCCTCAGACATCTGTGCGTGGATAGTAGGAGGATCTAAAGCTTTTCAGTAGCGTCTGATGACTGTGTTTTCCTAATGAGCGTCAGTAATAAATATAGATTCTTAGACACAACTTTATTCCTTGATTTTTTTTTTCTGTTGGCTGCAAACAATTTTACAACAATCTTATTGTTCTACAAGCATTAATATATGCTTATATAATTATAAAACATGGCACCTACACTGTACTTTCTGACCTTATATCAAATTTTCAACTGTCAAGGCTACGTTCAAATATTTAATCTTTACTCACTAATCATACCCATTAAACACCACCGAGGCTGCAGCTGAGAGAATAAAAACTAAAACTGTACTTTAAACATTATTTTAATGAAATAGTTGATTATAATATATCAGATTCTCCCGTGTCTTAATAATAGAGTTCTGACATTGATAGGTCTGTTAACTTACACAGTCTGCATTTTTGCCGGCTTTCTTTCCAGGCTTCAAATAGGCTAAACTTTTTAAATATAGAAGCTTTTTCCAGTCTTACTGGACAGAATGCTTAAAGCACACACTTTTAATACAAAATTTATATTTATCACACACACTCATACTGCTGCTTTGTGTGCAGCAGCTGTGTTGCCTTCAGTCGTATTACGTGTTTAACCTCTTCATATTTTCCCCATAGCATAGTTTCATCTTCCTTTGTAATAATCAGCCACTCTACTGCCGATACACATCCACTGGCCAGATGCTGCCAGCACCACCCCTTTCATGCAAACAGGCAGAGGAAACCCCAGGTTAGCTTACCAAGTTGATAACCAGCTTCGTGTGACGCTTATCCTGATTGCCAGTGTTAGGATAAGCAATTCCAGATAATGGAAAGATACCCTGAGTATGTTGAACTCACTTCATATTACAGGCCTCAGGGCAATTATGTTGTATTATTACACCCATTCTGAGGCTATCCTCCCACTGGGAACAATTCTATTCTGTATCGACAAATATTCTATTTATCACTTCACTTAGATAAGGTACTTTCTAAGATTTACCCTACTTTCAAATCTCCATGTGGCTGCAGACACAAGGAAACATAATATAGACACATGCCAGAGAGAGATTTCAAGGCCATCGATAGAATCCACTCATACACATGTCATGCAGTTACTGAATCTGTCCTTATGTTAGATCAACAATATTTAAAAAAAAAAAATAAATAAATAAAAATTTCAGGAGTCAAGCCAGACAGTCCTACATTTGCATTAAAAAAAGCCAATTTAATTATTTTCAATTCAATTTTATTTAATAATCATGTCAAGTAGCTTTATTTTATAAGTTAAAGACCCAAGTGACCTCCAGCAGAACCAGGCTTAGTGAGGGGCAGCCATCTGCTGAGACCAATTAGAGGGTAAGTGGAAAGCGAAGAGAGAAAGGAGGAGCATAGAGAAATCATGAACAACAAACAGGACAAACTGGAAAGCAGACCAAAAAACCTAGATGACATGCAAATAAGGAAGAGGCAACTTAACGTCTGGGTTTTCTAAACACAGCACGGTCTTGCCCAGCTTTTATTGCCCACACAGGCAATAAAATGGCATATTCTGTGGACACTTAACAAAATTTTGCCTTTTAATTTTTCTTTTTAAGATTTCTGCCCACTTCAGTTTCAACTTGTCAAACTTCTGACTCAAAGGTAGCTGATTAAAAACTTGAAAACATGTTTTTAAAGATCAAGCACGGAGGATTTCAGTGTATGCTCAGACTATGTGATGTTCTGAAAAGCCAGAATCGGATACAGCTGAAATGAACTGGAATGCTCTGAAGACAAAATCCCGCAAAAAGAGTGCCCACAATCACTCAGGTCATCAAAGAAGTTCTTTACTTTCTATTATTTTGTCATTACATATGAGGATCCATGTGGTAAATAATGATTTTGAGCATTAAAAAAAAAAAGTGCAAAAAGAAGAGTGAACGAGGTTAAAAAGTCAAAGTGTAGAGGCATAAATGACACAGGAAAAAAATTCTCCAGAGGGTGCTTTTGATTCAGGAGTTTAATGGTTTTTCCACTCTAACAGTAACACTAGTGTGTAAAAGTGCCCACGCATTCAAATCTTCCTTTACTGCTTGTGTTTTATTTCCGACTGAGATGGTGAAATGACCTCACAGCTCTGTCAGCTGTCTGAACTCTTCATACTGTTGACATAATCCCACTTTTACTGTAAACGATGACCCACAAAACTGATTTGTTTTTTTTCTTCCTAAAACGAATAGGTTTAGTTTGAGTTAATTTTTTTTTTCCAATTCAATTTTATTTATATATCACCAAATCACAACAACAGTCGGCTCATGGCGCTTATGTTTGTAGTGCCGACCGCATGCTTCTTGTAATGTGCATTCACTCTCTCTCGTTGTGTTTACTTTGCTTCTGACCTTTCGAACCACCGAGGAGTCATGGACACTATCACTCAGCGCACACATCATTTTGCCCGTCAATTTCTCGAATCACATGGCAGTCAGACTGTCCATGTGGGTCACTGTGGTGCAGTAATGCTGATCAAAGACGCTTCTAATTGACACTGCTCCCCCGTTACTGGCTTGCTGCCATGTGAACTGGCCTACGTGCCGGATGGGGCAACGTCTAGGCGACAGCCGGCTGCAGGGGGAGGAGGGGGGGTGCATAAGCACGCAACCCCTTTTTACTGTAGCTCTGTCAACAAAATTACAAATTCAAAGGATAATTCCAGTTTTATTTCAGTCCAGCCTGTTTCCCATGAATGGGTCTATTGTGACTCTACTGTACTGCTGACTTTGCAATCGTCACCTCCTGTCTAGAAACTTTGGGGATTCCAGGACTCGAGCTTAACAGCATCAGGGCATCCTAAAGCTACTGAAACTGCTGCTGGCATCACTTTTGTCTGCTTAATCCCATAAATCCATCTTTTTAGGGCAGCATCATAGCGTAGTGTGGAATTTTTTTTAATGTTTCTCATACATCATTTTAGACATATTTGTCCTCAAACCTCAGCCTGCTATGTTTGGTTTCTTTAAAGGTTTTATGATTTGAAATAAAGTTCTGAAGATTTGCATAAAGTTTGATACAAAGTTTAAATTTGTAAAGAGAGAGAAAGGTTAAAAATGTATACTTTTGATAAACACTATTTCGCACAATTTCTTCTAGTGAAGTCCTGTGTAATTGACATAACTCTAATACACTATTTCTAACAGTTTGAGGTGCATAAATTAGGGTCAGTCTGTCTTGTTTCATATTTATTTAAGCTGCAAAAGAAAGCATTCAGTGAAAAGCCTGCACAGTGATGCTAAATCTCTCACAAACTTTAAGACCACAAACTTTAAGAAAAAAAAAAAAAAAATTTTAACCTTAGTGTGTGATGTGTTTAAAACAAGCACAGCCTCTCAGCCCATTAAAGTGTTAAATCTGGGCTGCTCCAAAGAGGAGCCATGAAAGCTTTCTGCTTTTTTGTCTTGATCTGATTGGACAAGCAAGTCTGAGTGGGGAGAGGAATTGAGGGGAGGGGGGAGGGGGGGACACCTCCTGACCAATCCCAGCTGTTTCTGAGAAGAAGTGGAGTGATTCACAGAAACACACTAAGCCAGCCATGTCATCCTTTTTGCAGTTAATTACATCCTACAAAATGAACGACTTCCTGGCTCTGACTAATGTCTGCCTGATGCTCAATGTCACTAACACCAGTCCAAGGACTCATTTTAACTAGAAAACCATTCTAGCTTGTCATTGGTTGTTTTTTTTTTCTTTTCTTTTTTCTCTCTGTTCCTGTAACTATTGGACTAAGACTAACAGCTGGAAATAGAAGTGTCTGAGTTTTAGAAGGTTTGACTGACAGCAATCTACAGGAAATGATGACATTTCAGAACAATACAGTAACTGTATTTTAAACAGTTGTCAGTTGTCATAAATCATAGTTACTGAGAAGAGCCACAGTATTATTTTGTGGTTTTATGAAAAATGTTTCAGTTGGCTACAGTTCCTGCTTATTTTATAAAAAACCTGCACAGAACTTTCCAGTGACAGATCAAAGTTAAAAAGTAAAATATAGATTTTAGGGGAAACTTTCTTCCACATCTAGCTCAGTGGATCAGGCTTGCATGTAGTTACTGTTTTGGGACAGAAATCCTTTAGCTTTTTAAACAAATTATGATGAGTGCATTTTTTCCAACAGGACAGTGGAATTTTATTTTTATATAGAAAGTTGCATATTGTACTATTTGATGCTGCTGGACTCTTCTCTTTGCTCTCATCCCCCGGCTAGTCAAGTCAGAAGATTCTTCCTGTTAAGAAGGAGTTCTTCTTTCCCACCGTCGCCAAGTGCTTTCTCATAGAAGATAGTCTTATTAGTGGGGTTTTCTTTCTAATATTGTAGGGTCTTTGCCTTACAATATAATGTGCCTTGGGGTGACGTTTGTTGAAAGTGCTATATAAATAAAATTGAATTGGACTGGTATTAGGTCAGTGTTTTATTTATTCTATATTTATTTTATAGTACTTTTCAGAGATGAACTTCACAAAGTGTTTTACAAAAGTCAATACACAGTATACAAAACTAGAGTTAAAAGAAATCTAAAACTAAAAGAAAGGGTATTAGCAAGTGGAAGAAGTAATTAAATGCTATAGACAACAGAAAGAGAAAGACCTCATTATAAATAAAGCTACAGTCAAAACCATTACAAGGAAAAATTAAAAATGTAGAATGTAGAAAAAGCTGACCTAACACAAACATGTTACTCAAACACACATCTAAAGCTAGCTTTAGAAAGAATCCACATAATGAGCAAACTTGAAATGTGCAGGGAGAGCTTTCCATAGTACCAGTGCCACAGCTTTAAACACTTGATCCCCTAAGGCAGATGCATGGGCCAGACAGTACTGTTTACATACACTACTCACAAAAAGTTAGGGATGAAATTTTAGCATGAACCTAAAATGAACTGTAACCTTTACAGGTGAACTTAATTTGACCTTCTCTAAACTTTTGAATGCACATGTCCAACTGTTGAATGTTTCAGTACTTTTTGCATAACATGCTGTTCTCTAACAAGGTGATTAACCACAAAACTCACAACA
>VVAS01020476.1:2115-12544 GCA_015103295.1 Ptychochromis oligacanthus
TTAGACGTTTGTGCCCCCCCCCCCCCCAATAAATAAAATAAAATTGAATAGAATTGCAGATGCTGTACCTAAAAGATATCTCTTTGGTGAAACTAGGTAACACGCTGCTATTTGTCTTCTGTATTGATGCTTTTTCTAGTGACACTGCTTATTGTTCAGCCCTTCATCTGTTGCTGCTTTTTGATGCCAATGTGACAATTCCCTAAAACCAGTAACAAGCTGTGGGTTTCACTTAAAGACAAAAAGGAACATTGTTTTAATTTGAATAGATTGCAGGAGTTCATTATTTTAATAACAGTCTTTAGTGTTTCCCACAGATTTAGATTCTATTTGCAGCATGGGCGGATGCACGTGCAAGCCAGCTGGTAGTTAAAGCATGAAGCATGAACGGCCAAGTTAGCAGGTTAGCATGGTTTGTAGTTTCAAAATAAGAGTGAGGGGATTGTCCACTGTTATATCGGTCGTGGATGGAGTTGTTTTCACAGACAGATTAAAAGAAAATGAAAAGTGCTAAAAAGAGTTGCCAGTTATTCTTGGGTGTCCACTAACATGGACTCCTGGTGGGCCACCCTAGTAAAGTCTTTGTATGGAAAACACTGTTGTTGACTGTATATAAAATCAGTCAAGGATCTAATTCAGGGTCACAGGGGGCTGAAGCGTAGCCCAGCTGTCATAGGGTGAGAGGCAGGGTATACCCTGAACAGGTCACTGGTCTATTGCAGGACAAACACAGAGGGACAGACCATTCATGCTAACGTCTATACCTACGGCCAATTTTTAGTGACATCAATTAAACTACCGTGCATGTCTTTGGATTGTGGGCGGAAGCTGGAGTACCTGTAAGGACGGTACAGGGAGAACAAGTAAACGCCACACAGAAATGCCCCAGCTGGTCAGTAGATTCAAACCCAGGACTTTCTTGCTGTTAAGCTAAGTACTAACAACTGTACCACTGTGCCACCTTGTTATTAATTATTGTACCCTATAGGGCCGTGATATTTTCCTTTGTGTTTACAAGCATGTTTGTTTAGATAAAATTGTCAGCACTATTTCAGGCAACAGTGTGCCAGAATAATCTGGAAGATTTTACCTACCTTTGTAAGGCTTGGGTGCAGCGTTTTTTTTCCACAGAGCCTGAGCCAAATGAACTCCTTCATACACACACAGAAAGCAAAGAACACACACGACAGTGGACCAGGTGAAGTGATTGGTAATGTATTATTTGAGGCTAATGGGTATTTTTCATGATGACTGTATAATTACAGTCAGAAAGTTTTGAAGAATAAGTCCGAGTACACTCGGTGCCACTCCACAGCTCTACATGAAAACATTTTGGGTGAAAGCTGAATGAAAAATAAGAGCCCATCAAGGTTCTAGGAGGTAATGTTTTTAATGCAGTGTGACTGTCTGTCTGTTAGCACAATTATGCAAAAACTACAAGAATGATTTTCATGAAACTTGTTGGTGCGGTGGCACATGGGCAAAAGAAGAGCCCAAAATTTGGCCTGCATCAAAGTGTGGATACTTGAATATTTTTTGTTTCCACATTATTCAGTCACACCAGCACTGCATAAACCATCGTCAAGCCTCACCTGAGTTTTATTCCTCCTTCAGAGGCAACAAAGCTCCAGTTCTCTGAACAAACACACACACACACCTTAGGGATAAAGCCTCAAACAATATGAATGGACTGATGTTAGCAATATTTGAAGCCTTTTAGATATAATCGAACAGGTAATGCTGCTACTACTGTCTGTATAGCTAGCAAACAAATGCATAGTGCAGCTGAATGTCAATGTCAACAGGTCAGGGGTCGCCCATCCCCTGATTTTTCACACCTCATCTTTTAATAGAAGCACTGTGAAAGTATTGTTATCTCTGCAGAAAACACCCAAACCTGGCAGCTCTGCATAGACCTCAACACTTCTGGCTTAAATTATATGATATTTTAAGACTTGTAAAAATACTGATGGGGACAATTCCCCAGCACCTTATCAAGTCCCTACGGTCCATAAGTTAATCTGTGGGTGAACCAGTACGCACTGCACACCTGTATTTTTGTTACAAAGGAAAAAACTGTCAAATGCATTTTTACTGTATAGAGAAATCAACTGGGAGAAATGTATAAAATCCAAACTCAGCCTGCACACCCTATAAATGTCACATGAATGTCATTTCTGTGCAGAATCCCTCAGATTTTCCATTTATGCTCTTTGATAACAATGCGCCCCTTTGGAATGCCATCAAAGACAAGCGACCAATGAAGTGGTCCTCTGTGCTGCTACAAGGGATTGATTTGTCTTAAACATCCAGTGATTTGTCTTTTAAGAGAGGAAGGGTTCAGCTAACCATGGTGACGCTAATATGGTGCTGCTGAAGTCCAAAAGAAACACAGATAGTCACTGCACAAATGCTCTTATGGCATCTTAGATGAAAGCTGGCTACAAGGAGACAGGTATTTTGTAGTTGAGAATCCCTGGGGATGGCATAGTGTTCCATGCACAGAGCTCATCACAAGAGGAGCTGCCCCGAGTGCCCTTAAGCCCTTTGTTATCTTGGGGTAGAGTGCAGTTAATTAGCAACAGTCTCTATAGCAACTGTGTTGCAGTACAAAACAATTTCTAATTTCTGCTTCCTAGCTTATTGTGGTCTTTACCTGAAGTGTTTCGGATGTGCTGAGACTAGTGTTGACTGGCACTGTGCCCATTCTCAGAGGCTAATTGTGGCTCCAATTTAAGATGCTACATCTGCATAGGCTGCATCACCGCTACTTGCGATGGCTTCAGACTTTACTTATGGAGAATATTTTAAAACAGAAAGGGAAATGGAGGGCACTGGCCCCTAGCCAAAGGCCTACAACTCTATACTTGTATAATTCACCTGCTGTGCTAGGCTGCATTCATTTATCCCAGAAATAGAGTTGATAAATGAAACAACACGCTTCACTCAAATTGTATGTTTATTCATTGAGTTATGTATTTGCACTACCCAGCAAGCTAAATGACAGTGGTGAATTTTTCTCAGTTACTGTTTGAAAAAAACTGAAAACATGAATTTTATTCCAGCTGCTGACAAATAAATATGCAAATACATACTCTACTTGTAGACTGTACAGCACCTAAATAGTTTTTGTGTGTGTGTGTGTGTGTGTGTGTGTTTGCTTCTGTGCAGTGGAGGCTATGAGTTATATGCTATGTTTAAGCTTAAAAGGCTTTTTGATGGAGACATAGCCATTTACCTTGGAAAATTGGACTTCTCTCTGTGCTTGCATTATTGCATGTCACTGGTTTTGATGAACAGCAGCCATTATTTTTTTCTAAAAATAATAAACACAATCAGCAAATGACCAAAATCCATACGTTGTAATACTCTCACTGTAGGTGGACTGCTGGACACGATGCCTCCATCTGCATGTGTTATTTGATGTAAAGCTTTTCCTATTACCATTCTGCTGTTTGCTCTGCCATCTCGTCAGTGATCCAGCCCAGACCCCTCCTGTGGGAACTAAGTGGCACTTGGTTTGCAGGGATGCCAAGGATGAGTTAGATATAATGAGCAGACCTGACTTGCCCCCGATGGCCCAGCGCTGTGCTCCTCTGGGGCTCGTCTCATCGGGCCGAGCATGCTCTGAGACAGAGCGAACGGACCTGATCCTCCCTGCTGGGCGGATAATGAGGAATTCTGGGATCAGCTCAGGCTCCCTGAGTCACCTGCATTCACTCAGAATGGAGTGTGAGGAACTTCATTGCAGGAGAGGCATCACACACCTCCAGAATAATCCCTCATTTGTTCCCCTGCCATTGTCAGTGTAACACTACTGTGTTTTCACACACATGGTAGTGGAAAAAAGTCCAATTTCTTTTTTTTTTTTAATGTCATTCTCAAAAGGGGGAACTATTGAAAGTGTAAATAATATTGATGCAGGTACGATGATGGAAGGAAGAAGTCATTTTGAGTTTCAAGAAAATTTAAGTTTTTTAAGTTGGGTTTTTACAAACTGGTTATTTATTCATCATGGGTGACTATGGAGTCATATTCAGTCTGACACAGTGACAGGAAGTAAACATGAACATATGAATCAGTCTGGTTTGTCAAAGAAAGAGGGGAAAAAAAGCACGTCGGACACTGCTCTACTCAACAGTTGTTGCTATTGATAATTCACCATTCAGCTAATCTAAAAGGAGAAGTGAGTGGCTAACAGATAGACCAAGAGACTTACGCTGTAGCCCTGACCTTTCCTACACATGACCTAACAGGAGATGCATATGAGAACACAAATGTCTGACAAAGTCAAAGCAGACATTGTATTGTTTTTAACCTACCAGCGTCCTAGTACAAAGTACATATGATGTCTGATTATGCTGATTTGAGCTGATGTGAGAAAAGTACAGGTAGTAGACCCCTCGTCTAAATGAAACAGAGTCTATCTGGAAGTGAGAATGTAGCTGATGTGTACTATCTTTTGCTGAGTGCTACAAGTGAGAGGGGACAACTTAGGACAATGTTCTTTGCTGATTCTCCCGCCATTTTCTGGAGGTCATGTGTGAAAACAGCTGATGAGCGAAAGCAGAAAGAGGCAAAGAGAGCACGGTGAGAGAAACTCAGTCAGTTTGAGTAGCATAAATCCCTGAAATTCTGCCTTTTAGCTGTGATGTGTGTGGGCACAATAGTAGCAAACCTTCATTAAGAGATTAGCCAGTAAAAGCAGTCTTATATGATTGATCTGTATGGATATTAGCGTGTCCAGTAGAGAAAGTGTTATGTTTGAGGTTTGAAAGGTCCCTCACATCCTCTGCCTCCAACAGTGTGAAATACTCTTTAGTTTGGACACATGCATTATTCATTTCTTAATGACACACACAGCAGTTGTCTTTTGTAATCCAAGTCGTTTTCCTGTTGTCTCTTTCAGCAAGCCTTTTAGCGATTGCAAATGTTGTTTTTCGCTGTGAGAAAGATGCACACATGGGTCTGTTGTGACCAGTAGACTAGTCAAGACTAGTGTATGGACAACAGCCAGCAGGAACATCCAGATAACAGATGATTCTGTTTATTTCACTGAAAATGTTTGGTGTAGCTTATGTGTATTTCTGTGACTCTGAGAATGCAATTAATCAGAATCAGGCTAAAAAAAGGATCTACATCTAGAGCTCCCCTGTTGCTGAGCAGCAGAATTGATTTTGAAGTGGATATTATTTCTTGGAAGTTTGTTCTGAGGGCAGATATTGGCTCTTAGTCATATCCATGTTGTGGTGACCAAGCGTAACATGTTGTGACTTGCGTGAGATTATGGTCTCCTGCTCACAGTCTCCTGTTGTTGGGGGTTCATGCCTACAGGGCTGCTTACCCCACACTGAGGTGACTAAGAAATAAAGTTACAAACAGCACTGAGGCTGAGCAGACTCTGAGAGTACTGGGAAAGGGTTTGTACAGAAGAGTTGGCTTTCTGAGGCAGAGATTCTAGATTTATTTTAGTTATTTGCCTATTGGATATGATGTATTTATATTTATCAAATGAACAGATGCAAGACAACATGTAGAAAAAGAAAAACTTTAAATGGCATGTTTACACACCTCAATCCAGAGCTTTCACAATCAAAATGTATTGTATCACCTTAAAAAAAGTTGCAAATTTTTTCCAAGTACATTTTAAGATATGTACTGTATGCACATCCTCATCTGCATCAGAAAGAGACTAAAAAATGGATTCATCACACTGTTTGCAATTTTCTATATGTTTGGAAGTGTTTGCATTGAATGGTTAGATTAGGCTGTGGCTCTGTGCCTGCCTGAATCAGGAGTACATGGGGTGTGTCCCTGCTCTGAGGTCTGTGTGAGGCCCTCTGAGCCAGGCTTCTGGTTTCAGGTTGCATGTTCCCAATTGGCTGCTTTTGTTTGACTAAAACACAGTGAGACTCTGGGCTTCTTAAAGATGCAGTGTCACTTTTTGTGTGTTCTCCTAAAGAAAAATAATCTGTTTCGTGCTGACTGCATCTTATCCCGTTGATGAAACACTTTTATTCTGATGAGATCATCTCATACTGATGGGACCATTTTGTGTAATCAACATATGAATGGAATCTGAATGCCACTGTTATGCTCTCATCCAGCGCACAGGGACTACACTCCAGTGCTAACATGGACTGTCATCTCTTTCTGTGCTGTCAGTGAAATGGAGAAAGGTCTCTCAACACTGAACAGCATCCCTGGAAAAAAAGGAATACTGCAGCTATAGTCATGAAATTATCACAATTAATGATTTATGTTATGACCTGACCCTAATATCATATATGGATAAACCTTGTAATGTATCAGTAAGGGCATATTTATCAGGCTGGACCTATCTGTGTTAAATTCATTACCTATTTGGTACCTTGCCCATTTCTCTTTAAACCTTAGATAAAATATAACTTTCAGTCAAAACTCTCCCAGCTTGTCCTCATGACTACAAAGAACGTGAGACATAAGAGCTCATCATGACCACAAAGTTTGACTTTTCATTTATACATATTGGCCACAGCCAACATGTCTTCCTTTGTGCTCAGATGCTGAATTGATTCTGAGAGATTGAAAATATTGATTTGACTCAGCGTCTTACTTTGTTGTGGAGAAGGGGGGCAGTGCACCTTCCTGACTGTTAGCACCATGTTCACACATTGGACTTGCCACACAGCCAGTTCCTCGGGAGACTCATAATTACAGCCGTCCTCTCAGATTAGTCCAGCAGCCTATCCAACTGTGGCTTTACTCCCTGGTCATTTATTTCATCCCTTTCCCTCTCCCGAGAGACAGACCTCAGCACAATGACCAGGCCAGCCTCTACAATAATGTATGTGATGATAAACACAGTGGATCCTAATTGATAGAGTGATTCAGACAAGGGCTAGCTGTGCAAATTGGTCCCCTGTGAGTATATTGCACAGAGTTGGGACTAGCAGGTTTCAGCTCTGGCCTTGTTTGAAAGGCGTAGAGCAAGGAGAGAGGAAATAGAATGGGCTGGACCTGCTGAGTGATAAAGAGGCTGTCTTTTCCTCTGAATACAGGCACAGTTCAGCAGAGGTTGGCTGCTGTAATCCCCTCAGTGTCTCCAGGAAGGCTCAGGTTAGTGACCTGCTGCTTTGTGATGTCTTGTAAGATTTTGAGAGAACACCTCACCTTTAATCCCCCACTGCTCAGCTAACACATTAGCTCAACTGCTCCTGACCCAGCCCCTGCAATAAAGCCTTTTATCTAGCTCAATAAGGTCATTTGAAGTTAAGTATTGATTTCTTTTAGTGTCCAGAGAAAAATGGATTTTTAAAGAGCTGTTAATTACAGTTGAACACTGCATTATATAGAGAACTTAATTTTCGTGACTGGATTTTTAAACCCTGGGTGGGTCAGTTTGTACATGAAATAACTTGAATCCAAATGCTTGAAATTTCAAATGATGTTTTTACGTTTGGCTGATGTGGGAAAAGTTGTACTGATAAAATACAAGGTGCAATGGAAACACACTCAGCAGATTAATTTTGACGTATGGAAAGGTGACAGATAAAAGGAAAAAAACCACTGATTCTGCAAGTCTCTGGTAGTCCACTGAATCGACTGAGCACCATTCTTCAAAAAGATATTCCCTTAGTTGGTGTTTTGATGGTGCTGGTGGAGAACATGTTGGTCCCAAATCTCCTACAGTTGGTGTCAGTTCTGATAAGTAGAAGATCATAGCATGATGATGATAGCTCATGTCATTTTCATACTCCTCAAACCATTCAGCGACCCCTCTTAACTTGTGTGTGGGGGCACTGTCGTCCTGCAAGAGAGCTTTGAGAGAAATACACCCCTGGAATATTAATAGAAGAGGCAGTTAACAGGAAGTACATCATTCAGACGCAAACACAATGGCAGCCTTTTCTACAGCGTGAAAGTCTTGTCTTTTCCCATCTCCCTCTACATGTCCTTTGGCATCTAGGAATCCTACGCTTCCTCACCGATGCATTGTAAATGTGCACATAGAGACCTACCTGCGCACAGATTTGCACTTACAGCTCACCTGATTTGCACATGTGCTACACAGAAGGTTATAAAAATTGGGAGCATGACAAGCGCACTGCAGCAGCAGTAATAAGAACTCTTTTGGTGTACTGCCATTCAACAAGGGCAGCAACAATGAGCATTAACTAGACATACCCAAGCCACTTTAGAGATAAAGGGTTCTAGTTTTTCCTTTGTCACCTATCTGTATGTCACTGGTGCTCAGCCAGTCAATCAGACTGATTCTGAATTGATTCCAATAAGTAAAATTTAAAAAGATCTGTCAGCAGTTTCTTGTACTCTAAAACCTGAAACTGCTTAAAGAAACAATATATAACAAATCAGTGTTGACTGTGCATGCTGGGCAAAGGTGTGCTACTGGCCAGTTATTACCCAGCACACCTTAACGTGAGTCTTGCTGTCAATAATCACCGTCACTTTCAAACTGGAGGAGTAGATAGCTGTCTGTGATCGACTAGTTAGCTTGCTAAGTGAGTAAATGCAAATATGGCAGCAGTTGAATATGTAGAAGTTTTCATTCAGGCTGGGAGGAGGATTATTTTTGTTTATTCAAAATTGAAATCCATCTGTCCTGTCTGCAGTTTGAGTGTGGCCCTACTAAGAGGGGCAATTTGGAACAGCATTTCAAAATGGCAAATTTTCAAGCTAAAAAAAAAATCTCTTCACTTCACCATCTCTTCACTTCCTTAATTATAATTTTAAAATTCCCCAGCAGGCATGTGTGGATTTTAAACATGAAAGAAGTGTTCGATGTTGCAAAGATGAAAATCTTGTATTCCAGTTCAGGTCAGGAATCTGCAAAAAAAAGCTATTCCCCATCAGGTCTGTGTGTAAAGAACACATAGATAGGATGCTGCACACAGATGGTAGATGGCAAAGCAGAGGGAAATTTTCAACAAGATTTACTGAGTTGTTGACTGAATTTAAAGATTTTCAGAAGCCTTTGAAACCTGCAGAGTATATACAGCCAGAGGACTGCCAGTGGTTTTTCATTTAGTGGTACTGACACATTTCACTCACTTGCTCAGAGATCCTAATTTAGAGCAGCAGAATTAAGTTAAATATATATTCAGCATGAGCAAGTCGGTGAAGTTACATGACCTGCTCAACCCTTGTCACATGTAGGCAGAACTTCAACTTCAAACCAAGAATTTAGGTCAGTGCACTCTACTCCTAATATTACACAGCAAAAATGAATGGAAAATACGCATTAGATGGTATTTTTGGCGCTTTATGGAAGTTAATTTAAAATTTGCCCTGCATTTGGATTGAAATTTAGGCAGTGAAATAGAAGGATTTGGTCAAGGAATTTGCAGTTATGATAGCTGATCAGATTTGTTCTCTGTTGAACCTTTTACTTTTCTTTTTACTTCTACTTTCTTAACCAGTCAAGAAGATGTTGACCTTCTGTGTAAATCGAAGCACACACGATAAAGAACCAAGACTCTCAGCGGTGCCTCAGTGTGTAACAAATGTATTATCAAACTAACAAAATAAAGTCACAAAAAATAGAAAACCCACTCAGTGTTTTGCCTCTCTGTCTGTCAGTTCAGATATTGTCAGGCTTTGAAGTAAATGAACTGCTCTTAATTGTAGGCTTTCTTGTTTTTAGATCCCTGCTTTTCTTGTCTAAATGCGAACTGAACTGAGTTATTTCCTGTGGATACGGGTGGAACACCCGTGCTCATATGAGGCCAGAACTGAAAAAGCCTGTGAAAGTTTTATGAGATAATTTAAAGAGTGCTATATGTCAGTTATAGCATGTTAAGAGATTGCCATTATAATCACCTTCCACTGAATCAAGAAAGTGTTAATTTCTAAAATGCATCACACATATTAAAACATTAAAACTATTGGTGTGTGCAGTATACTTCCTGTTACATAATTAGCAACTTAATTAAACACATACATGCAGAACCAGTTTATGACAAGAAGAAGCTTAAAGCTTTCCATTTTCACCCACAGGCATTGGGGTGGTTTGTCTGTGTAGACAGTGTGAGTGTGTAGGAGGAGGAGGGATTTCTATTGTGTCACAGAGAATGGCAGTAGTGTCTGTGATCACCGTGGCGTCATGCATGCAGTGTCTGGCCTTAAAGTCTTTCTTATGGACTCGCACTGGCAGTGTGGGGGCCTAACAATGTAAGGAGTGAAAGTACTTGTACAAGCAGCTGGTGGACTGGAGTCAGATGTTATGATGAGCTGATATTATCTTCTGTCTTTCACAAGAGATTTCATAGCTGAAAAGGCTTGAATAGACCAGAGCTCTGGCCTGGATTGTTACCAAATGGACAGGAAAAAACTTGCAAATGTTGGTGCAACACCTTCCTCAGGAAACACCTGCCAGATCTGGCCAGCTGCAGGCATTTTATATTTAGTTTTAATTGTTTAAGCTTACATA
>VVAS01020491.1:13866-27117 GCA_015103295.1 Ptychochromis oligacanthus
TTTTTTTTTTTATTTAAAAATGTTTTTTTTTTTTCTTTTTTAAAAAAAAAAAAAAAAGCACCCTTTCAAAGAATGGCTTAATCATAACAATAACTTTAATAATCATCACTCAAACTATCACTTTTTTTCAGGCTGCTTTAATCATTACTATTCAGTAGCGCTGTCCAGAATAAACTGTATGTGGCAGGACTCAACAAAGATAGATGAGCTGATTTATTAGGCCTCGTGTTTTGCTAACACTGTGTGGCCAAATACCCACCAGCCCACATAGAGTCTTCAGGTCAGTTTAACCTTGAGAGCGGGGGGGCGTATCTGTATTGTAAGCAGCTGTAACCCTGCCAAGAGGCAGGGGCACCTCTCACTAGCTGCACTACAATAAGCAGTGGTTGTCAGTGATATCCAATTGTTTTTAAATGGAGATTCCCTCAGCTAGAAGGCTACAAATAGATCTTTCTGTTCCTCAGGCAGGTAAATAAAGACAGTACAGCTGACCTGGCAGTCATTTCACTTTTGTTGTGCTGCTATTAGTGTTCTTAATCTTAACCCACATATCTGAAGGATACATCACATACCCAGCGGGGACTACAGGTAATGATGTCGATTTTTCTGTGGTTTGTTCATCCATGCATCATTTTGATTCTGGAGGGTGGTTTCCAGTGAAATTTGCTTTGGATATTTATAGCTCCCGGAGGGTGATGACCCCTGACCTTTCTCAGCCATTATCAGGTCAAAATATCAAAACTGCAAAATCTCATATTCACTGAGGGGGATTTCCATAAAAAATGCTGAGCACATCCATAATCCCACAGGGACATGGCCACTGGACTGTAACGGCCCCACAACTTTCCAGAGCTGTAAGATCTTGTGTGACAGTAGTATATATTTTACTTGAACTGGATTTCTTGGTATTTTATCTTCTCACTGGTAGTGTGGCAGTATACCAATATCACCACAGCTTTATTTTTTGCCTTTTTTAAGGAAAAAAATTTTTTTTTTCAAAACAATTGGTATTTTTACTGAATTCAACACAGTGGATGCAATAAATTTGGCTAAATGAACACCGAAAGTAACTGAAAGTGCTCCATCACATAGAAACTTTTTTGTTTTTTTAAAGAAACTTTTAAAGTCCTACTAGCAATTATTTTTATGGTCTTCCAATTCCACATGAAAATAACTAAATCCATCTTATGCCATCATAAAGTCACAGTTCATTATCAACATTTTATGGAGACAGAAAAGGCACCTCTATGAAGGCATTAATTGTAAAGTTAGTGAAAGTTTTGCAAGAAAATTAAATCAAGGCTGCTTTGGTCTCTGCCCCCGAGTTTGGCACCAAAACAAGACCTACTCATCACACGGCGCTGCGACTTATAGCCCACAGGCATGGTCGTGACATTTCTCAGTTTTAAGATACAGAAGGAAAAATGCTAATAAAGTGGCTGGATGGAAAATGCCTTTTTTTTTTTTTTTTGAGAAAATGCAGCTCTATGTTTTGTGGCTTGTGCTTATGTGTGCCTTCATGTCATGTTGGAGAGGCAGTAAAGTGACTACAGGCTGACTTTTGACTTTTTTTCTACCCCCAGGGGCAGCGGCAGAAATGCAGAGCCACAACAATGGCTGTCTCTTTTTGCCTGGAAAGAGGTGTGGAGGGGGTGGTGGGGGTTGGAAAGGGTGCTATAGGGGGTTTATCTTAGTCATGGTAATTGGTTTGCTGGTGTGGAAGTAGGATCATTCGAGAAAACCTCATTCAGTCTGACTCCCTCCCATTTATCTGTCTGGAAGGCTGCAGGGAGAAAGGGGAAGAAGGATAGAGAAAGTGAGGGAGGGAATGAAGGAGTGCTGTTGCAGAGGCATTTTCATACAAAGGCTAGAGAAACTGAGTATATCTGAGGGCTCAATCTGATGCCGGCCTAAAATGAAGGATACTTTTTTTGCATCCTGCCAAATAGTGCTTACTTACTTGATCCCTTAGCATCCTTCTGTGATGCCTAATGTGCTTGTTTGCAAGCACGTGTAAGGGGCAAAGGTAGAGTTTTAATGCAACATAGCAGTAGTGCCATTATCAAATCATTTCTCAATTTCAGATGAGATTAATGAAGGCGGAAATTGAACCGCTCTTTTTGGCCTGGTATTGTCTTAAAGCAAAATGGCTGATTCCCAAAGTACTGTAATGCATATTTTTCAGGTTATCAGTACAGGTTTTTATTAACTGGAGATGAGACAGATGGAAAGACCTGTGTGAGAGCTCTGGGCTCTATGTGGTGTTTAACATGCCTGTCCTATAGCGCTGTTGCTGAGGCAGCAGGGTCCAGGTGCACAAATATCTTCCCAGTCACACACCATCAGCTAGCTGTTTCCATTTGTCCCAAGTGGCAAGCACCATGACTTTGTACGGAAATCACTTGAGAGCTCCTGTAGATGCACTTCCTCTTAAGGCCACTAAGTTGATTCCCAAAAAAACAAAAAAAAACAAAAAAAAAAGCTGTCTTCACTTGTACCTAAAAAGTCCTAATATTGCTCTACAAAAACAATTTTTTTTTTTAACTGGTATGCTGTGTCATTAATGATGTCAGTGATGTGAGTTGTTGTAAGGAGGTATACCCAAGTTGATATAATGGCACAGATTCAACAAGGTGCTGGAAACATTCCTCAGAGATTTTGGTCCATATTGACATGATAGCATCACACAGCTGCTGCAGCTTTGTTGGCTGCACATCTATGATGTCAATATCTCGTGCACCACATCTCAAAGGTGCTCTGTTGGGTTGAGATCTGGTGACTGTGGAGGCCATTTGAGTACAGGTGGCTGTGGCTCAGGAGGTACAGCAGGTCATCTACTAATCGGAAGGTTGGTGGTTCGATCCTGGGCTGCCCCAGTCTGCTCCGGTCTGCATGCCAAAGTATCCTTGGGCAAAATATTGAACCCCGAATTGCTCTCGATGCGTTCATCGGAGTGTGAATGTTAGATAGAAAGCACTTAAGCATAGAAAATGTTTAAGAAACGAGTTGGAGATAATCTGAGCTTTGTGACATGGCGTGATATCCTGCTGCAGCCATCAGAAGATGGGTACGCTGTGGTCATAAAGGAATGGACATGGTCAGCAACAATATTCGTTGAATATGCATTCAAACAATGCTCATTTGGTACTAAGGGACACAAAGTGTGCGAAGAAAACATCTCCCACACCATCACACCACCAGCAGCAGCCTGAACCATCGATATAAGACAGGATGGATCCATGCTTTCATGGTATTTATGACAAATTCTGACCTTATCCGAATGTCGAGGAATAAATTGAGACTCATCAGACCAGGCAACGTTTTTCCAATCTTCTGTCCAATTTTGGTGAGCCTTAGCGAATTGTAGCCTCAGTTTCCTGTTCGTAGCTGACAGGAGTGGTCTTCTGCTGCTGTACCCCATCTGCTTCAAGCTTTGGTGCGTTGTGTATTCAGAGATGTTCTTGTGCATACCTTAGTTGTAACGAGTGGTTATTTGGGTTACTGTTGCCTTCCTGTCAGCTTGAAGCAGTCTGTCCATTCTCCTCTGACCTCTGGCATCAACAAGGCATTTTCTCCCAGAGAACTGCTGCTCACTGGATATTTTCTCTCTTTCAGACCATTCTCTGTAAACCCTCGAGTGTGTGGGAAAATCCCAGTAGATCAGCAGTTTGTGAAATACTCAGACCAGCCCATCTGGCACCAACAACCATGCCACGTTCAAAGTCACTTAAATCATCTTTCTTCCCCATTCTGATGATCGGTTTGAACTTCAGCACACCTACATGCCTAAATGCATTCAGTTGCTGCCATGTGATTGGCTGATCAGATATGTGCATTATCGAGCAGTTGAACAGGTGTACTTAATGAATTGGCTGGTGAGTATATACCTCCTCCTTTGTACTCCCCAACTGCCAGATTTTCATGTGGTCTTTGTGGTCAAACATTCCAGCATTTTCTATTATTCCTCTTGTCCCCCTCCCCCGTGTGTTCATCTCCTCATGTATGAACTTCTGGACTGTTTCATGGACTTTGCCATTTTGCCTGCTCCTCAGTTGGATTCTTTGCCACACATGATGTCGGCCTGTTTTTGGATTAAAGATTTTTAATTGTGGCATTTGCTCTGCCTCCTTGTGTCCTGCATTTGGGTCCTCCCCTCCTGTGATTGTTACACTTACTTTCACATTAGCCTTGCACCTTCATGTCATTTGTGTTTAATTACTTTCTGTCTTCTGTCTTCTTTACTCAGATTTTTTTTTTTCTGTTTACATTGAGGCCTTCTTTAAAGAACTGGGCATTCCATTTTGAAGTATACATGGTTTCATCGTACCTTTCAAAGTGAAATGTCTAAATAATAGTGGGATCATGATTTAAACATAAATCGGTCTGAATAAGCTTGTTGTGAGTGTGCCATTGGATTTACCTCAAATAACTAGTAAGCCTTATTTACTGAGAGAAATGTAGGGAGACCTCTCACATGTCTTTTACGCTGTGGCCCAATTTCACAGGTGATCAGATATGTTCCTCTGGCCCCCTCTCCCAACTGTTTTCAATTTGTTGATGTCGCTATCTTTCAACTTTGGCCCACCTTGCAATTTGTTCTCTTGGCCTCAATCTCTCTTTTTGCCTAGCCTCCTGGATTTATTTGTTTATGTAGGCCATTTATTTATTTGTTTGGCATTGTTAGATTTCCTCCATTTTTTTTTTTTTTTTTTTTTTTTTTTTTTTTTTTTTTTTTTGAACAGAGTAGGGAATTTCCACACAAACACCGTTGCGAGTCTTGTGAGGGTCACTGCACACAGATGAATGATAATTGGAAGGGAAGAGGGAAGTCTCCGCTGGGCTTTCTGTCTAAGGTTGTTGCCTGCACCATGCTAGTTGCCAGGGTGACAACTAGTCTCCCATAGTAATGCATCATCTGGCCTGAGAGGGAGAGTGACGGAGAGCAGAGATAATGTAGTAACAGATTTATTCTTCTTTTAATCAATATATTTGCTGCTTATTAGGGAAAAAAAGCACAGTTCTTGCATAAATTATCAGCATTAACGGCATAAAACTAACACATTAATAATACACAACTCTGGCCGCCTGATGAAGACCGGAAAAAACTTTCATGCTAACCATCTAGACATGTAACTTTTTGCTTTTTTACAGACTCAGAATGTAATCAGTTTTACTGCTAAGGCAGCTTTAAAAGTGATACAACTGACTGACCCTTTCCCTCCACAGCTTTGTAAGAGCTGGTTCGCTTATCATGATAATGGAAAACCTTAGTTATTTATTTATGGTAAAAAAAAAAAATAAAAAATAACTAGCACCAAAGATGGCTAAAATATGTCTGGCTTTTTTTTTTTCATCAAAAAAGAGTAAGAAAGAGAGAGAGTGAGAGGAAGGACGATCGAGTACAAGTTAATGTTATGTCTGTATCAACAGCAGTGCTAGGAGTGGTAAAATTATCATCTAGCTTCAGAAGTTATGCCAATAAATATTTATTGTAGTAGCTGAACATATATTACAGCAACTAGTAGAGGTACAAATGAAACCAGTTTAATTAAGCTAAATTCACCCCATGAAACCTTTAATCTCGATTTCTGTGGCAAACCAACTTGAGCTATTTGAACTGCAGCCCTGAACTTCTCCAGGTGCTGGATGTGAGAGCGTAAATGTCGACTCAGTGTGATCGGACATCAAATGGTCTTTAACCTGCCAGCTACCAATTACAAAGTCCGATTGAGCCCGTGTGAGAATAGAGCAGATAATTTTGCTGTGAATTCAAAGCAAGCCAGTAAATATGCTGTGCCTCCTGCACGCTCTGCCCAGGCAGCACTCTTCTTTAAACGGAACAGTTTTAGCAGCGAGAACACAGCTGATGCAGATTATTTCTCTGTGTGACAAAAGGGCAGCTGCAGACGATATCTGACTTGATTCTCCTGACACTGACTGAAGTCGATGTGTAAAAATCTCACATGAACCTTTGATTATACTAGTATAACATGCGTCTCTGCTTATCTGTTTAACTTTACCTGTCTGCTGGCGCTTGACACTAATCAACAGTTGAAAAACATTAACATCCTCTGTTGTGTTTTTTCTATGGTAAATATATATCTCATGGTTGTTAGCATATGTAACATATGCAGAGGCAATCCAAAGCTCCTCATTAAAGTGGAGATCTAATAATTCAAAGAGCCCATTTTGGAGCTGAAAAGCTGCCATGAAGCTAATATCTAGCAGCACGTCAGCACCCAAAAGCCATACATTATGCATTGTATTGTGAAGTATGCATGGCTGCATGGGCCTATGCTGAGATTTTGATGCATCAGCAACACTGGCTACTGCTCTAACTCTTGTCCATCAACAACTGCTATTCATGGAGCCCATTAATGATTTATTGAATAACAAATTGTGCGTAATGGGAACCTTATCCGTTATCCTGCTGCTGTTATTTTTGTCTCTTCGAAGATGCTTTTTTTTCTCCCTCCATTTAATTTTCAACATTTGAACCAAGAACTAAATTGAATTTCACAATTGTAAATGGATTAATTATGTTTTTTCTAGGGAAATAAAGGGTGTGGGAGGCAAACTGACCTCTCTGATCTCTTTGAACTTACCCTTGCCTTTGCACAGTAATGAACACGTACACACTGGGACGCTATTAAGCATGACTCCCACTTCAGTTGCCAACACTCTGATGCTGTTGACGTATTTTTTAAAGATGACCTGACGTTTCAGAGAACTACAATGGAATGAAAGCTTCTGCTTTTAATAATGACAGGCACATTAAACCTTTTATTTCTTGCAGTCTTAGATTAATCCATAAAAGCGGATGGCCTGTGATGCGGTATTGTGTGTGCAATGGGGAAAAGCAATATCATTCATATTATTTTTAATTGGTCCCCTGAGGGCATTTGATGATGTGAAAAAGACCAAGTCTAATGCATTACTAACCCAGACAAATTTTGGAGCTATTCGAAATAAGTTTTTCTCCTCTTATTTCTTTAAATGAAAACATGCACAGTCCCCAGTTTATCCTTAACATACAGTTGGAAGAAATTGCCACTGCAGTGTGTGAGTGAGTGTGAGAGAGTTGTATCTCCACATTTTGACCTAAGGCAGCTAAATTTACACTACAGATGCTAATCAGCTGTTCTTACCAGATGTTCTTCTCTCTGGCGGTCACGGAAAAGAAGCCTGTGATAGTCCAGTTTTGGGGAAAAGGTCAAATCTCCACACAGTGGCATTACCATCCTTTGCTTTGCATAATTAGAAAACCAAATCATGTTTTTTGTTGCTGTTTGTTTTCGCTCAGTGACTGTTTTTTATTACTTTGTGTGACGTGTAATTATCATTGAATACACTTCCTTGAGCTATTACAGTAAACATGCTGGATCATGCAGTTGTCACAGCCATGGCAAGGACTTTCCCAAAAGCTATGCAAAAGGTATGCACCCACTAAAAAAATTTATATAAATAGTTTCTAAATTATTTGGAATGTACATATTTTTTCCTGTTCAGTTAACTGATTTTAAGAATGACCTAAGTGGCCAAAAAAAGTTACATACTGGTGTGCAAAGGGTAATTATGACACAAAAAAAGCTTTATGATTTCATGGAAACAGTCAAAAACCCACAGAACTAGTACATATCTGTTATATCCCACAGACCAAATGTGTCTTTCTGTTTTACATTTGGTATCAGTATTTCAACACAGCAAGCCAAGATAATGCCACATAAATGAGCAAACTGTTGTACTTTATATTGAAAACTGCAAATTATGGTGTGTGAGCAGATTGCTTACATCAACTGACCAGTTGACCATTTAACATATGGGATATTTTAGCTTTATGTTAATCTGCAATATATATACGAACAGTGAGCGAGTATAATGTGGTCAGATGTGCACCTCAAATTGTTAGATAACCTAAAACACCACTGCAACTTCCACAACATCTGGGAAACAGAATAAATTAAATAGAACCTTTGATGAATGCTTTTCAGCGAGATTAAAACACCAAATACAAATTACTTTTAAACTGATCTGTGTATTTCGGTGCAATATTTTCAGCCTCACAGTAAAAGAGTGTGACTGCTGGAGGTCAGAGAAGTTCATAGGGAACTCATGCATGCTGAAATCCCCAGGTTATGGAACATAGTCATGTGATTAATTAAAAACCTTCAGGAAAAATGGCCCCAGCTCACAGTAGGACTGTTCCAAGGTCCCTGGAAAATATGCAGAAGGACCCAAAAACCCACAAATAGACCATGAAACCATGTGTCACCAGGATTGAGACCTTATTAAGACATCATGCATGGGAATAAATGATTCAAATGTGTGCAGGAAAGTCCAAGTCTATGTGCTTAGTATAAAACCATCCTTGCCACTGATTTAGTCTGCAGAAGCTGGCACCAACAGTGTTGGCTTTCAGATAATAGGAGAGCATCCAAATTCCCCGTCAGCTTAGTGAGACACGTACAAAAGACTTTTTACAGCTCACACCTTAAAATGTTTACTAAAGTGTGATCATATCTGGAACACCTTTACCCAAGTTCTTTTACAGTATATAAAATGCCACAAAAAATTCAACCCAAAAATGCATTTTATTCGTATACAGTCATGTGAAACAGAAAGTACACCCTCTTCTCTAAGGTTTAACAAATAAGGGCATAACAAAAATAAATCAATCAGCAAAATAATCATCTGGTCTTTAACAGGTATTATAGTTTGGTAAATAAAAAATCAGATGAACAACAGCACAATGTTCAGAGAAACTGTGCAAAGCTCAGAGAAATTGCAAAAAAACAACAACAAAAAAACCCAACATGAATGAAAGAAAACATGAGCTCCATGACTCTATACGCCTCAGTTAGCATGTTAAATGTTTAAATTCATGACAGTACATTTAGAAAAAGACTGAACAAGTATGGCTTGAAAGGGTTTGAAAGGGTTTCCAGGAGAAAGCCTCTTCTCTCTAAAAAGAATATGGTAGCTTAAGTTTGCAAAGTTATGAATAAACCACAAGATATCTGGAACAGAAATTTGGACAGACAAGAACAAAGTGGAGATTTTTGGCCATAATGCACAGCGCAACATTTGGAGAAAACCAAACACAGCATGTCAGCACAAACACCTCATACAACTGTAAAGCACAGTGGTAGAGGAGTGATGATTTGGGCTTGTTTTGCAGCGACAGGACCTGGGCACCTTCCAGTCATTGAGTCCACCATGAACTCCTCTGTGTACCAAAGTATTCTAGAGTCAAATGTGAGACCATCTGTCTGCTAAAGCTTGGCCGAAACTGGGTCATGCAACAGGCCAATGATACCAGGCACAGCAGCCAAGCTACAACAGAATGGCTGAAAAAGAAAAGAATCACGGTGTTGCAATAGCCCAGTCAAAGTCCAGACCTCAACCTGATTGAAATGCTGTGGCAGGACCTTGAGAGAGTTGTTTATAAATGAATGCCCACAAACCTCACAACAGAGAGACTGTTAAAATCATAAAGCAAACGATTACATCAAGTTATTGCTGGTAAAGGTGGTTCTACAAGCTATGGAATCATGGGGTGTACTTAGTTTTTCACACTGCTTCTGACTATGTTTTTCATGTTAGGGCTGATGCTTTTCTGTAATAGTCCAGTGTGATAATATGCAACCATAAGTAACAGTATAAAAGATATAGATTCCAGTTTAAGTTCATTGAACGTGGAAGTGCTTTGAATCTGGATTCTGTATCATCATGGGTGATATATGTGGTTGCAAAAAGGCTTCCTGTCCTATAGAGGTCTACAGGAAAACAGTCGTGATGAGTTTATAGGTTTAGTCACTCATTTTGGGCCACACTGAATGAAACATTAAACCCCCTTTTTAAACAATTTTGGTTATGCTAAGTTTCAGAGAAGACAATTATCTAGGGTACGCTCATTAGCTAATGACTTGTGATTGACACGGGATGTCACATTAGTTACATCCAACTTTTATACTGTCTATGCATGTGACAAATAATGTTTGGAGCAGTTGCATGATGTTTCCTAAAAAAAGCTAATCTTTTCTCATGCCATCTGTCCTTTTCATATACATAATCATATTTATGTTAATGGCACTAGACTTCAAGTGAAAGTAGAAATGATGTTTTGCTGAATATACAGCACTGCTCTGTTTTTTTGTTGCTGCTGTGGCCATTTGCAATATGCTTGGTGGTTAATTTATTGTACCTTTTTAAAGAGTGATTTTTTTTCATGATATACAAACTGAGATAGACAGACAGACAGATAGATAGGAGTAAACAGTCGTACACTGACATTGCCTAGAAAGAGTTTTTGAAATCAGAACTCATAATCACATTGTTCATGAGTTTAATGAATTTAATGATTCTGATGCTATTGCCTTACTTTGACACCCTGTGCTAAACTCAGTTTGGGTTGAATTGAGAGTTTAATGTAATTACTATGATTTAGGCCATTGGAAATGAATGAGTTATGTGAGATAAGTCAAACAAATGCAGAGTAATGACATTTAAATTAAATGTCGTTAAAGCTGCATGTTTGAATCGAGTCAGGATCTTCATTGTCCAAATTACTTGTATTTTGGTTTGTTTGGATGTCCTTTTGTGTTTTTGCTGGTCTCGATATGTTTTCAATACAGTTGGTTCCCAGAATGTTGTATTTAACCACATTGAAATGTAATAGTTTTAAGCTTTTCTGAATGGGACGCTTGAAGTCTACGTGAAAAGCCTTGCCTCAGAGGTGCCTCCTGGCTGCATTCCACCACCACCCTGATCTGCCTCCAGAAATGTAAGCATTATTTTCTTTCACAGTTTGTTTGTTGGATTGTCAGTTCTAGAAAATTATGGACACAAGTTTGAGAGTCAACAAATTCAGTAACAGGTTAAGCGTTGTCATGAATATATTAAAAAAAAAAAAAATCACGAGACAGCTGTACTTTTGCATTGGATGAAATATTCTTTCATTAGAATGAGCTTTATCAGCGTAGGTGATTCTGAAACAGGTTTGTGATCTCTTGAGGAAATCTCCATCATGGGCAGATGTGCTTCGGTGTTTACACAGTTTAGCAAGTTTGACGAGCTGAGAGGAACACAAATGCAATGTTAATGCAGATTTCTCTAGTGGGAAGTACTCCCCTAGAATATGAATATCTGAAATTTGGCCAGTTTGTTTCTGAATAATGTGCATTTGAAATGATTGAATCTCCATTTTTGTTGCACAGTGGAGCTGTTTGCATTTTATTCCTTGTGCCTTTTTGGATTTGGGAAGAAGTTTGCTTACTTAAAAGTTGAGGTTGAAGTTATGGCAACTCTAAACCCAGCCCGCTGTTATTCCCAGGGCGTCACATACTGCTGTTTTGTCAAAGCCAGTGGCATCTCACAGAGTGTCCTTTGGCATTGGTGCTCTGATACACCAGGTTATGGCAATAGTGAGATGGGCCTCACTCCCAACTCGTTACATATGGATGCTTGATTTCACATTTAAACACACTGGGTGAGCGTAGTTTTTTTTCCATTGTGTAGAGTTATTAGGTTACTGAGGTTAACGAGCAATGATGGTAAACGAGTACTCCTCAACTTGTTGTGACAATAAGAGTTGCCAAGATTATTTTCAAACTGCATTGGCATATTGTCTTAGTAAGGACTCACAGATAACTACACATAACAAATATCAGGGAAACCTGTTTATTTGTTTTGTGTGTCTGAAAGAAGAGTAATATCAGCTGATACATTGGAATATCGGTTTTTAAAACATCAATTATCTGTACCGTCTTAAAGATCTTAAAAATCCCATGTCGATCGGGCTCTGCTAATCACTAATGTTGACAATCTTTCATGAATTTGGATTAAAGCTACTACTATGTACTAGTAAAGTGTGGCTCTGACCACAGTAAGCTGACACTGTAAATTTGAAAAATATTTTGTTCATGTCTCACAAGCTTAAGGTCTGTGGACCACTGGTACTTTATAACAAAACAATGTATGGTTCTATATATGATTCTAGTTTTTAAGATACTCATCCATGGACACACTACTCCGGGATCAAGATAACAGATGTCACGCTAGAGGGAAGTGAGGAACACCATAGGAAGATTCAACCTTTCTTTGTGACTTTGATCAGTCCTTATGCAGTGATTCCTTTTGATATTTTATGGAAGTTATCTTCCACATTATATGTCTATTATCGCTATGGTTGGTTGAATAATGGCATTACTGTGAATTGCTGTGTGTCTTTAAATTTTCTGTGGGTCACCCTGTTGAGATTGTTTTTTTTCCACTGCCTTGGTTGTTGATTTAACAAAACCCTGCAAAAAACCCCCAAAAAGGTCGCAGAATGGGGCTGAGCAAAAAAGGAGGGGGAATTTTGTCTTTTGAATACCACTTTATGAGCTGCGGCAGTTTCTCCTAACAACAATTGCACTCGGTAGATAATGATGGCTTAAATATATACTCAAACGGGGCCTGGTAATTAAATAATTTCAGGGGGTATGCAGTGAGCTGTGATTGTGTGCCAGTAACTGTTTTGTTTCTGATTATGCTAATACTGGGCATATGGAGCATACCAGAATTATTTTCCCTAGTTTGGCTGGTGTTGGGAGGCAAAAGTGACATTGCTCCCATTCATATTGGTAATGGAAGGGTCCTTGCTTGACTAAGACTCCAAAAAAGCATGGCATTTGAATTGTTTTGGTTACTTGAACTTTAAGAGGGATTTGGCATGCATGCTCATTCAATGAATAAAAATGATGTGAAGTGAGTGTGTGAGTGAGCTGAGGATGAAGCGCCATGTGATGCCGCGTTGACTTGCTCGTCAGAATTTCACAAGTGTCATTTTGATCTTCGGCATTCTTGTCTGGCATATGCCACGTGTACTGTGAATTTTCTCCAGTTTCTGCTGTTTGGATTACAAGGTGCCAAAAAAAAGAGGATGCAATAGCGTGTTAGTCATTTGTCTTTTTAATGGTCCCGCTAGGATTTCAAATGTTATTTTTGTAGAGAAATTTAAGAAGTTGGGAAGCATTTTCTTTATTTCAGTCAGTTGCCACTTTTTTCCAAACAGGATTTTTATTCCATCCATACTAAGTTAATAGGAAAGTAACTGGCAATATAATCTCAATTCTATATTGCTGGATTCGTATGTGTTCTATATTCTGAAGGAGGATAACTACCAGTGTTTTCTCTTGTATGCAGCGAGGACCGGAATTGCAATCGGCTGCCATTATCGGCCGAATTAACGTTTTTTTTTTTTGTTTTGAA
>VVAS01020555.1:5535-15555 GCA_015103295.1 Ptychochromis oligacanthus
TCTCCCTTGTGGCTCGGGGAAAAAAAAAAAAAAGACATGGTCATGGCTAGGATGTTTAAAGAATGTGTGATGTCCGTCTTTTGTATACAGTCTATGATTTTAGACAGGATGATCAGATCCCTGGTGATAGACAGGTTTTTTTTTGTTTTGTTTTTTTAAAAAGGCAATTTAAAATTTTCTAACACATTTATTCACTGGGGTCACAAAACCTGCAAGTTGCTCTTTAAGCATAGAGGCAATTAAATGTCCAGCTAAAGAATTTGTGGCCAAGGTGCATGGTGGATAATGTACTGCATGTGCATATTTCACAGATATGATCAACTTTGGAAGAAATGCCATTCAATTCAACATCCTTGTATAAGAGTACCTTTCTGTATGGCATCGTGCAGAATATCATGTTTGGCTTGAAGTTTGGAGGCCAGAGAGCTGCTGGTAAGAAACTCTTTCACTTTCTAAGACAAAAAAAAAGAAATAAATCAAAAACAGTCTTTCACAATTAAATCCTTAGCCTAGGTCATTCAAACTGTTGCCAGTGAATTCAGAAAAACACTACGCTGACATGTTTAATAATATTCAAATAGATACATGTCCTTAACTCACTGTAAAGTAGTAGGTCTCTGTCTCCTGCTGATTGGCTCGACGCTTGGCAAGGGTAAGTTTTGGTAGGGTGCCCCCTCCAGGTGGCTCGTGTGATAGGCTGCTGGGGACGTCAGGGGAGGGGTTAGAGTCGCTGTCACACATGTTGTCCAGAAGGGCTGCGAGGGTGGCTTTAAGCGTTTTGCTGATCTGTGAAAGGGGAAGAAGTGTTTAGTTTTTCATTTAGCTTTATTATTTTTCCACTTCATGTTGTAAAGTTGCACACTGACGGTCATTCACTAACTACCGGGGTGACAGATGGACGAGGGCAGACAGATCATTACGGAAACAGGAAGTGAGAACAATTAGCTGACCTCCTCTGTTTCCAAGGTAACGGCAGCAAGTCGAGACTGAAGCTGCTGGAACCTGGTCTCCAACTCGTACCTCACCTGGCTCTCCGCACTGACCTCGCACACCTGAAACACACATTTAAAATATAACGTGAAAAATTTACAATCAAGTTGACAAAAGTGGGATGGTATAGAATTAATGTAAAATAAGGAGCAGGGTGTCACAAACTAGAAGAATACATATTTTACTGTTTGCTGAACCCCACCTCAAATGCTAAAGGGCTAACACTAAAGCCCCCAAACCGCTAGCCTTAGCTCAAACCATCATGTAACTGTACCTTGGCCAAGACTGGATGTGAATGAGACATTAAATAATATAACCCCTAATCCAGAGATCTTGAACCCCTGGGTTAGGGGTTACATGTGCAAAGACATTTCCAGATTTTAATGATTTATACCCAACTGTAACGCTAATTTATACTTAAAAGGCTGTGTCACCTGATTATAAGGATTTATGTACTGATTTTATTTTGGTAAAAAAAAAAAAAAAAAGTGTCTTTTGATAGTAAAGGTTGTCGGTCCCTGCCCTAATCCCGCACAATAAAACAGCTGGAAGTAATACTAGTTAACAACTGTAGCAAGTAAGCTAGTTAGCTGGCTATGCTAACATGTACAGCTTAGAGCAAAATAAATACACAGATGAATTTGTTGCTATTTGCTAGAAGAATTTAAGTGGAAAGAAATCTTAATTTTGCCAATGATTAAATAAATAAATAAGTGTACTCATCTCCAAATGAATATATTTAGTTTTCATTAACTCTGCTCATATTTTTCCGAGCATTTTTTTTTTTTCCCACTTTTAGGCCTCCGTAAGCTTCAATATACATATCTTCCTATGAAACTGACACTTCAGCCATGCCTTTTTATGGAAATGTTTTTGGCCTTCAAGAAAATATTGACCTGTGAAATCAAATCACATATAGGAATCATATACAAGAAGTTAAATACAAAAAAACAGATAATAGGTAATTTAACTAAGGCAGGCACATAGTAAATAAACACCTTCACACATCTAAGAGTCCTTCAGTGGGTGCTATAATGGTAAATGTAACCAGCAATACCTTTCAGCTTCACCATACAGCTGTACCAGAGGTGCAGCAGTCTCACCTGGTCTCCCTCATGTGGGTGGTAGTTGAATTTGAAAGGAAGGCAGAAAGCAGAGTCATGTTGCTGCAGCAACGCATCTCTGTCTCCACTCTGGTCCAGAGATGTCACTGCAGCCTCCAGCTGCTTAAGCCCCGTCTCTTCCGTCTTCTGAATGCGCCACCTACTGGCCAGGTAGCATTTCATCATCCTCTCCACAGACAGATGGAAACCAAGGTCACAGCACTGTTGGGAGAGAGGGAGCGAAAACGAAGGGTGTAAGAATGGTGCGAGAAAGGAAAATAAGGGAGGAGAAAATGAGGATAAAAGGGAGGAGAGAGAGAATGACGACAAGATTGGAAGGCAATGATTTGGACAGGTGGAAAGAGTTGTGGCAGCTCTTCAGAAATCCAAACTATTTTATTCTTTCTCCCCATGATATCGCCAATTTATTATTCTTCAGAACGAGTGGCCAAAAATGCTGAACAGTGTGACAAAGGCACGGAGACAATCGCCCAACACAAACTGCATGTTTCTTACGTCGATGAGGGTGCTGACATCCTGCAGGTAGTACTTGTTCATGGCTGCATTTGCTGCTGTTAGATTCAGCAGGTAGTCATTACGAGCCTTGGTACACTTCAGCTGGGTCTCCTGCACTCTGCCATGCCTCTGTGTATGCACACACACACACACACACACACAAAAAAAAACACAAGTAAGAGAAAAAAAAGCATGCATAACAACTCAAAACCACATGTACTGATAAATACACATACATTATGGAAACATACAGTACATAAGTGTATACCCCCTGAAAAGGAAGTGGTCTGTGGAAAACATACTTAACACCCTCCTGTGGCCTTCTATTTGCCTTTCTTCGTCTCTCACACAAATACGCACTCACCTTCTCCATTAATCTCTCCATCTTCTTAACAGAACTCCGCCTCTGCCCTCCCAACTGGCTGGGGCCGAGTTCGGCCGACTTGCCGGTGTGTCTCTCCTCCAACCGCTCGGCTTCCTTCAGCTTCCCCTCAGCTATCAGGCAGTCTGTGTGGTACTGGTTATAGGTCTTCAGAGCCTTCGGTGACACACAAAAAAACCCCACGTCAGCACCGTCAGTGTCAGCAACTGCAGTATTTTGCGTTGTTACATGCAGGACGAAAGTATAACGCGCTCACCGTCTGCAGTTCGGTGGTGACCTTCAGCAGCTCATCCTGCATCTGGATTCCAACTTCTTTGCTCTGTAAGACACATAAAAGGAATACTAGGCAAAAAAAAACAACATATTACACTTTTTGCTGGTGTAAAAGTGTCAAATTTAAGTCTGACATTTAAGCAAATATGCATATCCCCTACTTTAAAATTAGAAACCTGACACCACTCTCATGTCCTTAAGCTAAATATAAAGTTTCCAACATTTAACTCCTGATAATACGTGTTTTTTTTTAACATGTCAGATTTTGTGTATGTTAATAAATGACATTTTAAATAGTTTGCATTTAGATTATTGTACTTTTGCACTGAGAAAAGCTATCCTTTTCCCTATACTTCAAATTTGCATGCCAGGCTAAGCTAACTGCTCTAGCTTTGTGTCTAGGGAGGCATATTTCTCAGGGTCCTAACAGCTCCAGCACATAACGGGAACCTAAAAAAAAACATGCTCCCTAGAGTTGTAATTATTATGAGATGAGCTACTGCAGGAACTGAAAGGGGCTTCCTGTTTCCCAGCATGCCTCTCACCCATTTGATATCTACCCTTAAGTGAAGGCCTGTTAAATGGAGTCTAGCAGCTGAATGCTAGGATTACAGTAGGGTTAGGGGTGAAAGGGTTAAAACCAGGACTTGAGAAACTTAGGACCTTCCGGACATGGCAACTTGGCTATTACCCTTTCTGGGTCCAGTTATTCCTTCACTTTCTAACAGTGAAAAAGCACAGAGGGCACCACTGAGTGTTAAACTGGTTAAAGGTGTTCTTCCATGAGTTACAATCGAGCAAAGTCCATGAAAAGAAGGATTTTTACCAGGTTGAGCAGAGTTAGAAGTTACGATTAAACTGAGTAGCTATTTGACACCTAAAAATGAGAGGGTAGGTTTAGGCTGAAGTATTTCTAAAAGAAAAAAAATAATCAAAAACATGCAGTACTGCTATAACTCTGGTACAGGTTTTCGAGGGTTGGTAGGCTAGTTGACATATAATGACCTCCCATCGTGTGGCTAGCTGCAGAGGTATTGTTAGGTTATTACATTACAAAGCAGCACTGGCGGCATGTGAGATATTGTAAGAGGACAGTTAAACCGTTCTCAATCAACAGTGAGGGTCGGTCAAAGAGGTACAGCACAGTGGACAGAGAAAGTTCCATCATATGGCACAAAGAAGACACGGCAAATGGAAAAACTGCAGCCTAACAAAGTGTCTGAGATGACCCCATCCACAGCAAGGTTAGTCATTAATATGCTGCTGTGTGGTTTCAATAATTTTTTTTTTATTATTATTTTCTTTGATCTCTTGGTGAATGTGAAAGTGTTGTTATTCACAACATGTTTTGAAAAAAGGGCAGTTGTATTAAGCTTCAGCCTGCACCTTCTCAGTTATTAATTTGCCTTCATTCCATTCAATGCAGTTCTTTGCTCTCGATTATTTTCATGGCCAATTTTTTTGGGGGTTGTTGTTGAGCTGCGGACTAAAATAAAAATCACTCTCATTACCGTTTGCTACCAAGAATTCATGATCCTTAGCTCAATCTCCACACCAAAGTCTTGGTCGGCCTGTTAGTTAATTAGCTAAGTTATTTAGTGTTAAAATACTGGTGACCTGCTACTTGTAAAAAAGTGAAAACGGACAAAATGACAAGTGAACAATTTTTAGGACTCCTGGCTACTCAAAAACAAGGATCACACCACTGCAGCACTGCCTACACACATGTTAGAGGCCTCTTGTCTCTTGATTCTAGGCATGAAAGCAAACAGGCATCTTCTCTTCCTTTAGTAACTAACTACACAACAATAATATTCCACTTTACAACTGAACTGTATAGCTACTTTGCAAGAAACTATTTCTTGGTGGAAAACTTTTAACTCAGCAATTATTATGTTGTTTTATAACTGCATGGTATTCCTTTGATCTGTAGCAGTAATTAATTTAATATAGCACTGAAAGTGATATTAGAAAAGCTAAAAGGGTTGCTCTGCCTGGCGTCGGGCCAGACAAAACCTCTTAGCCGCTCTGACATGACTGTAGTGGCTTAATTAAAATTCTCCTCACTTTTCAACCACAAGAAGGTACAGAGAGCGTGTCTGACAACCAGTAATTTGAACAAGATGAGTCTGTGTACTGGTTTTTTTCAAAGTGAATGAGATGAAGATGGCCCAGTGCTACCGCGACAGATACACAAACTGGGATTTATACAGAGGACGGTCATTGTATTCAGCAAGTGTCAACAAACAACCGGAGTCATTTGAGAGCTGTGTTGTATTACAAAATTAATCTGACACCACTGAAGAAAAAATATAATTTTTCAAGAAGTCATGCATGGTTTCCTGGGCTTGTTTCTTCACACAGGAGATTGAGTGGAATGATTCAGTTCTTCAGCAGCGTAATTTGACCTTGGGGTAGCTACTGTTTACAACAAAGGGCCGAAAATAAGTAAAATGTAATTTTGAACATGAAAAATCTTGCTTTCTTGCAACCCTATCTTTATGGTTTTGGATATACCTACAACACAGAGCTCTACAACTGTGCACAGCTGATAACCTTCAAAATAAGACTCAGAGTGTAAAAGCCAGAATTTGGTTAGATTTGATTGGATGTTTTTGTACACTGGAGGAGGAGGTCTCTTGTGTGACGGCTACCTCTCTCTATCTCTCTCTGTATCTCCTGCTGTAAATATGTCTGTGCTTTTCATGCGTGTGACCTCACACTAAAACATCCTCTCACCCGTTTGTGCAGGCGGTGTGTGTCCTCTGTACAGTGTGCCAGCCTCTGTGTGAGCATGTTGCAGCAGGTGTCACCCAGTGCTGCATGTTCCCGGCTCTCCAGACGGGTCTGAGTCAGCAAAACAGACCAGACCTGACACACGGACTGACCCCACTGCTCCTTCCTGCACAATAACAGACATGCGCCCTGAGATTATGGCACGATCACGCACGTTGCAACCACCAGAGAAAGAGAGAAGACACAAATGTATGCACGCACAGTGCATACAGCCTCACTTTTTTGTTTTGTGGGTGAACCTCTCGGTGAGTTTGTCGAGGGCTCGCGCATATTCAGACTCGATGTCGCCCCGACGGCGGAGAAACTCAGACAGGTCTGAGAGCTGCTGCTGTTTCACCTCCACCTGGGAATCTAAAACCTTTATCTGGTCTGTCAGCTGGGTCCGCAGGTCTGAGATGTGAAGGAGGCCGAGACAAAGACAAAGAATAGATCAGACATTGAAGTAAATACATGCTCATAAGCCTTGCCACACACAGAGAGCAATGAGAACAAACACGCACAAGGTGAATGCAATTACCTGCTCAGCCAGTGCATAAAATCTGCACCTTATCACTCACTGTGTCACTAAATAAAAGATTTATAACTGTCTGTAAAGCTCACCTTACAAACAAACAGTGAAGATAACCTGTGTTGCTTTTTACGGAGAAAAAGAAAACACTAAAAGGAACTTATTATGTCCACTATAGAATAATGGTTATAAAATGATAATCCTTATTTATCTTGTACATGTACTGTACAAACTCTGACTGCTTTATTTGAAAGTTTAGCCATGTTAGCCATAAGCATGTGCTGAAAGGCAAAACGTGAGAATTATTGCTGAACATAATGCTTGATAACTGTTTTATCTCGATTATGGTGTTTTAATAATCTGTGGATTCTTAACTGCAATTAAAATTGGGTTAATTGCACCGTCCTGTTAGGAACACTGAAGACTAAAGAGCCCTTAGTACAAAAACTGTGAAGAATGAGTTTTTGTCTTACAGGTATCACTGGTACATACACTCACTGGGTCACTTTATTAGGTACACCTGTTCAACTGCTCGTTAACGCAAATGTCTAATCAGCCAATCACATGGCAGCAAGTCAATGCATTTAGGCATGTAGATATGATCAAGACGACCTGCTGGGGTTCAAAATGAGCATTAGAATGGGGAAAAAAGGTGATTTAAGTGACTTTGAATGTGGTGTGGTTGCTTGTGCCAGATGGGCTGGTTCCCACATAACTATCTGTAGGGTTTACAGAGGAGGAGAATGACCTCATTACAACCAAAGTATGCAGAAGAGCATCTCTGAACACACAACATGTCGAACATTGAAGCAGCTGGGCTACAGCAGCAAAAGACCACATGCTATGTCACAAAGCTCAAATCATCTCAAACTGGCTTCTTGAACATGACAGTCAGTTCACTGTACTCAAATGGCCTCCAAAGTCACCAGATCTGGGATGCGGTGGAGCAGGAGATTCACATTTTGGATGTGCAGCCGATAAATTTGCAGCCAACATGTTATGCTGTCATGTCAATATGGACCAAATTCTCTGAGGAATGTTTCCAGCAGTGTTTGAATCTATTCAATCAAGAATTAAGGCAGTTCTGAAGGCAAAAAAGGTCCAACCTGGTACTGGCAAGGTGCACCTAATAAAGTGGCCAGTGAATATATGCTGACCTCATTATTTGAAACCTTGGCCACATTTAATATGAGGATCCACCACTGGAACAGACAGAAAATAAGGAAAGGCCTAATAGATCTCCTTGTAAGAGTGAGAAAAACAGTTTTGTGTTTCAGTATTCTCTCTCAGTGTAATATAGATCAAAAGCCAATACTGTCATTTAGTGAAGAATGCAATGACTTTCACATATTCATATTTAGGGGATTAAAGATTAAACCAGTGTCTTCCAACCTTTTTGGCTTGTAAGATGTTTTAGATGTACAGTATATGAAGTCTTAACAGGTGTTCCCACGACACCCACTGAGCTCTCTGATTTTACTTTTAAGCACATTTTGAACATTTTGTAACTTTTCATCAACATTTTGAGCACAGGACTTTTAATTGTAAAGGATCAGAGTACTTCTACCACCACCTCTCAAAGACATTTGTTTCCTTTCAAGCTGGATTTTATTTATTTAGCAAGAAAACCTAGGACAGAGACAGAAAGAAAATGCTGACATTTGTAGTGAAGTAGGGGGAAAATGAAAATGCCTATTACGCCTGCTCCTGAGGTACAAAGTGGAGACATACTGTGTCTCTATGCATTGGGAACTAATGCACATAAACGCCATTAGTATATAAATCATTCTGCTGGACTCCTTTTCTTCTAACAATGCTTTTGTCTACACAGACAGAGGATTCCAGTCTGAATCAATAATAATTCAAGTCTTTCTCTCAGGTGATGAGATTGATAAAATGCAGTCCGTGGTGTCACTGAGACAGCTGTATGACTGCCTCTGCTTTACAGAGTAATGTGACAGCAATGTATTGATTACTACATGCGTCTTACTTGTTATAATCACAACTTTATAGATCACACACAAGCCTGTATGCAAACACAGCTAAATCAATAGCGCAGCAACCCGATGCTGCTCTCTGCTCTGAAAAGGCTAATACAAACATCATTCTCTTAGAAAACACCACCTTCTATTTGCCCCCTCACCTCTCCCTCTCTTCTTTCGTGGCTTTCTTCCTTTTTTTCTCCACCCCCTTCCTCGCTCATCCCTCCGCTCCGCCCGCTCCTTCTTTCCCCTCTTTACTCTTTTTCCTCCGTCTTTGTGTGAGTACACAGCCCCAGGCTGACTGGATGTGAGGAGACAGCATCACTAATACTAGCTATAAATACACCCTTGTAGTACAGTACAGAGAGCCAGCCAGCCACGGCATCTAGCCTCCAAATCACGACACACGCACATGCTGCTGTCATGAGAAAACCTCATTACGCTAATACGCGTTTTTCACTTTTACAAAAATGCTCCTTTCTAGGCAAGGTTTTCTGATCTACTGCCATTACTTTGTATGGATTACTATCCAACTCTGAAAAGGGTGAACACAGGCAGTTTCTGAGTATGCACACATATGTTTAGACAGAGTGTATATATGTATATGATTGGATGACTGCGCAGAGCAGCCGCACACATTCATGCATGGACGGACATGTGCTGTCTTGTATGCAGTCATGCGTGCAGGTAAGCGCACACGCACAAGCGGAAGTGCGATAAAGGGCAGAGAAACGTACACGGAGACGAGCACATGACACACACATGCACACACAGAGCGGCTCACCTTTCATCTGCGATTCATATTCGGCGAGGCTCCCCTTCTCCCGCCTCAGCTTTCCGTGTGAAGTCATCATCTTCGATCCCCTGACCCTCGTCTGTCACTGAGACCTTCCTTCCCGATGTCTTCTCGTAGCCTCGCAGTCCTCCCCGCCCCCCCTTCTGAAACCTCTCACCCTCAGCTCCTGCTCGGTACTCTGCGACCTTTCACCCCTGACCCCCTTGGCCTCGCTGCTCTACAGCTGGGCGCAGCGTATTGGCATCAGCGTCGATCGGCTGCTCACGGTGGGGATGTGAGTCGGGTCGATGTGTCCATGGAATCCCCTGGGTTCCCGATGTCAACGCTGATCCATAGGCGAACTGGCCTGAGCAGCGGGCAGAGGGGGAAAAAGAAAGAGAGGAGTACGGTGAGAGTGGATATGGGTGACAAAAAGGTAGCAGCGGCAGATTTATGGAGGCCGTAATGAGAATGAACGAGTCAGGGGAAGAGGACACACGAGGGCAGGGTGACAAGAAAGAAAGGGACAGTGACACCAGAGGAGGGAGATTTAATAGGAGGGATGGCGAGACAGGGGCAGAGCACAGAATGGACAGTAAGAGGGCAGAGTGATGGGAAATGTGAGGGAGGAAGGACGGGGGATGGGAAGATGAGAGGTGATGAGTAACAGCAATAATGAAGGACAATCGTTGCCG
>VVAS01020598.1:9810-17881 GCA_015103295.1 Ptychochromis oligacanthus
ATTGGAAACTAAGTCTTAAGAGGAAGCAGTTATTATTTTTAGTGTTACAGCTCTCACTGTAGACAGGAGCAGTCAGGAGGAGGGAAAGGAAATATAAAATATCTAAAATGTATAGAGAACTGTTAAGTCAAAGGTAACTGGATTTACAGAATTTGTTTTAAAGGCATTTTGTCACTCTGCCTGTTCTGTGCAATGGAGTACTCGGACATTAACTGATTAGGTCACATGGATTGGATTGGGAGAATTGTCAGATGATCAAAAATTTGATTGTGTGTAAAATGCCTCTGATATAAAAAATAAAAATGGTAACTTGTTGTAATGCTTTAGAGTTGGTGCAATAGACCATTTGATATGGCTGAACTGACTGACACAAATCAACTGAGGAGGTAAATTGTATTTGTGTTTGTTTGATTTATTTATTTATTTAATGTTGGACTGAAGGCTGTCACAGCTGACATACGGCGTGACATAGGGTGTGAGGCGGGGCTTATTCCAGACAGGCATGTATGAGAGATACAGAACCATTTACACTCGCATCCATGCCCATGGCCATTGTAGGGTAACATGCACGTCTATGGGAGGAAACAGGAGCACCTAGAGAAAACCCACACAGGGAAGAGAGTGCTAAGCACTGCACCGTCATGTCGCCCCCAGTCACATGGTGTGCACTTTTAATTCCTGCACCAAATTCAGTGACCCTAATATGACATCAACCTTTTATTATTCTAATAAGCTTAAAAAGATTCATCTGTATTAGTCATTAGAACAAGTGGCAAGACTGACACTAAAAACTGAGTTGCCTTTTACTTAGATAAAGAATGAATAAAAACCTTGATAGACAATTATCTTTAAAACAGAGTTCACTGTTATTGATTTATTTTTATTATTTTTTTTTCTTTTTAATGAAAGTAATTCTTCAAAAACCTGCACTGCTTTATTGGGCTTCAAGGCAAACGTTTACATTGTGTGTTTGCATGTGACGAGCTGTGCAGCCATCCCTGTTTGAAGCTACTTTGCATGTGTATGTCTGTGTATGCCGGCTGTTGTCTCTGTATTCACAGCTCGACAGAGGGGCCTGCCATGAGGACAGAGTGCCCGCCCCCCCTGGCTCCACAGTGCGCCTGGCATGCCAGCCTTTGCCAGCTTAGCTTTCCATCCCCCTGCCTTCCTCATTTTGCTGTCATTCGTCATCACCCTCCCTATCACGCGCCCTCCCTTGTGCACACTGATACGCATTCACACAAACTCAACCCACATACCAATGAAATCGATGGCATTTCCAGGGACACCTGCGCCTCTGTGCTCCAAATCCTCCTACCCCTACATCCACACACATAAATGCACACGCCCACACATATGCATGTATATGTACACTAGCATTTCTTGGGCACGTGCATTTGCATATCCATATACTCCATCCATGCATTCTCCCAAGCACGCACAGAAACAAACAACACTACATATGCATGCTCAGACATGGGCTTACTCCCACTCCCTCACAGGCTCATGTGTGTTATTTGTCCATAACCCACTCCATCTGTTTCTGCCTTCACGCCTAACCAAGGCCTGTTTATCACTCAGCACACTCACGCACACACACTCTCATTGTTTTGATGTGTAATCATGTGCAGTTCAACAAACACCTGTAGTCCTTATTAACCAGACAACCCATAATCCTCTCAGATGGACAGGCTCATTACACTCAGATGCTCACACATCACTGAGCAAAATCCATAAATCTAGACATACACTTCGGTTAAATCTAATTTTATATTATAGTAGAGTCATGAGGGATTTTGTCACACTGGCAATAATTGTTTCATGGTCTCTTTACACACATGGACGCGCCCCTTGATCATTCTCTTTCTCTCTCTGAAACACGCGCACAAATGCTCACGGTGGGGAACAGTGCAAAGTGATTGGCATCCTGAAGGGAGTGTTATGGGTGACATTTCCACTGTGCAGTGGTATTGAGGTCTCCTGCAGGGCCTCTGGTCCAACTGGCACACTGAGAGATTGGGGGCGTTAGGTGGGTGGAGGTTCCAGGGTGGAGAAACAGGGAGATGGAGAGAATGAAAGACATGGGGTTACTACAGCTCCACTGGATCTTAATATCAAGCTTGGGTTCTGTAAATGAGTTAGAAAAAGTGCCTGTGGACAGGCTTATACCTGTAGTTTTCCAATGTTGATCCAAATAATAACAAACTTAAGAGCGAAAATCATTTGACGATTAATATATGCTGTTGCACCTATAATGAAAGGAGCCTGTCTTCATATTAAGAGGACACTAGTCACTGAGATTGGGAAATGCTGCTTTGTCCTGTCAGTTTTAGCCTAAGGTGCTTTTCAACTTGTGTTTGTAATGTGCTTTATAAATAAAGTTATTATTTAGACGATAAACAATTTTTTTTACACTAGACATGGTTAGAGTTCCTTGATACAGTACTGAAACTCAAACTTGTTCCCTCAAGAACTTCAAATCACAGCTGCCCACACATATAAACAGAAACTGAGAGATGGCACTTTGAAAGACTCAAAACTTTAGTGGTTTGGTTTAATGAGGTTTTAGTTTCTGTGATGTCCTAAAACCAGTGAGGAACAAAGAGGAAAACTGGTCACAGAGTCTTAATCGATGAAGTCAAGTCTTTTCAGAAGTATCTCTAGAGCATTAAAACAAACAAAACTCCATCCCACTCTGTTGTTTATTTTATCTCATACCATTTGATCATATTCATCCCTGTTTTTACTTTTTTTTTTTAACCTCTTTTTAAGCAGTGTGATTTAGTACAGAACAGTGAGAGACAATTTTATAACTTCCCATCCCTCAAATAAGAAGGTGAATCAAACAAAAAAATCTCTTTTATCATAATGTAATCTTTTTTGAGAAAATGTAGGTTCATACATTCCTAGGCAGTTATCACATCATTCAGTGGTCATTTCTTCTTGGCCATTATCAGTGGCCATTATCAGTTGTAATCAGTCCCATAGATCTGGCCAGTAGGAGCCCTCCTCCATCTCCTAGCAGGTTGAGTAGAGAGTAATCATCTATTGTAATCAGTGATAAACAGGAAGCAACCCAATTATGTAGGAGACATTTAAACCTTTCGTTGTAAATGTTGCAGTTACCTAGACAATAGGGGTTTATAACATGGGGTTTACTTTGTGAAAAGATGTATTTCAACCCAAACTGTGATCTCTTGCTAACCCTAACCAAGCAGATTATATGTCCAAACATAACTAAACCATATGTGTAGATGATAGTACTTCTTAAAAATGAAAGTCAAAAGCAAGTCAAATCCAAATGTTAAGTCCTAATGAAAGGTCTCAAATTCATGTATGATGGTCCTGTGGAATGTCTATGCTTCCCCTCCTGTTGTTGCTGTTTTAAACCTGAAACACACATAATATTTCACTTCAGGGAGATAAACTGGCCACCCTTTAATTAGGTAATGACTGTCTTCTTACCTTAGTTACACTTTGGCTAAAATCTGGCTGCTTGGAACCAGTACACCCTAGTAAGGGTACATTTCCACAATATTTGTAAACAACAGTAGAGTTTTCAACTGTTTTCAGGGTGTATTTGACTTTTTTTCCCCAGCTTTCTCACTGTGGCTCTTTGTGTTATGTTGCCCACTATCCAGAACAATGTAAATCTACTGTTGAATTAGTTATTTTCCCTCCCTATCATCCATCACACACGACACACTGAGAGGGCGGAGTGCGGAACAGTGAGAGACTGTGTGGTGCAACGAACCGTCGCCATGTTTACACAGATTGAAAAATCAGACATGGGGAAAACACAAGTTCAAACATGTGTGTTCATGTACATTTTTGCCAGGCAACACAAAGACACACAAACACAGATACAGACTTGCATCTTGCAAAATACATCTCGCAAAAATGACTATTTGGTTGATCAGCTCATGCACAAGATATATGTGTATGTACAAGCTGTGCATTGCGATTTTTGGACCATCTAGTGTTGTCCACATTTTGTGTGTTTTTCAAGGGTACGACTGCGTGAATGTGTGAATGTGTTTGATGCAGTAGACTGTTTTTGTGTGTCCATAATGTTTGTCTGCAGACTCTCGGTGCTCTTGGTCATTACACATGGAAGCTCATCCACAAGATGTGTGTACATAACACAGTTGACTGATCATAAACTTCACCTTTTGTTTTTTGGCTGTGCTTTATATTTTGTGTGTATATGTCATTTTGGCACTGCGAAGCCACAACACACACACACACCCCTCTAAAGTCAGTGGTTTGTGTGTCATTTGGTTTTAACTGGCCCTGCCGGCGGTGATGGATGGTGTATTTATGAAGCCCCTGTCCGTGCTCTGGATCAAGGACTCAAAGCATCATCCAGTCTGACGGAGAAAGCGGGATGGGTGGATCAAGGGATGACAGAGGCAAGGATAGAGGGAAGGAGTAAGGATGGATGACTGGAGGGAAGGGGAGACAGCAGAATGGGGGGATTTTGGAGGGATAGAGGGGGTGGGGAAAGAGAGAAACAGGGCTGCCTGCTTGGAGGGAAGGTCATAGTCAGCAGGGACGACTAGAGTCCTGCTGAGCTAGGAACATGCCATATAAACAGGCACATACACGTGCATGGTTTTTGTTTTTTTGTTTTTTTTTTAACTCTGAAAAAGGGTCCCACATCTTCTGCCACCAACTGACATGCATTAGTTTCCAACATGCTTGACACATCAGTTTAATGTAAGATAAGTCAGCTTGTTATAAAGATACAGTATGTGGATAGATGGATATTTTTTTTCTCTCACCAATAAACTTTTCAGCTCATACATTCTGTCTTTACCATCCTAATGCATGCACATGCTTGCACACTCATCCACACAAGTGCAATCCGCCCTCACCCCTCACGGTTTTTATTTGTCCTTCCCTGGTTTTGTCTCATCTAGGCAGCCTCATCTATCCTGTGTCGTTATTCTCATTTGGCACTAGGATAAATCTCATCCCAGTTTATGAGGCAGCAATTGCAAACAAGATAGAGGTAGACAGTAAACTATTAGACAGAAAGACAGATGGGCAGATGAGGGACAGACAGGAAAACAAGCAGACTAGCTGTTAAATAGTTATATAAATAAGCAGGCAGGAAGACTGACAGACACATTTGGTAGCTGTGAAATAGAAGGAAAAACATTTTGCATGACATGTTGGCAGTTTGAAGACAGAATGGAAGCACTGGAGTTTGGATTTCACAACCATATCAGAAGTACAGTAGCTTTGGAACCTGAGATGATGTTTGAGTTGATGCTTGGGATGCATCACATAAGAACCTCTTCTGTAATATTTCTTTTGATAGGATATATAGTAGCAAAGAGTTGAGAAGAAATGGGAGAGTGTAACATTAAACAAGAGTGAACTCAATCCTGGGGCTTGAGGTTACAATTACACAAACATCCTGCTGGTCACCAGGATGTTCCTGAACTGCCTCATTGTAGAATGTACCGGCAGATCAGCAGTTCTCAATGTCAGCCAACTTCAGCAACTAACCCAGCTGATACCTGTCTGCACATACAAATAGCCAGCTCATATTGAAGCAGCTCTATTGAAGCTGCTTTATCCTGCTCACAGTTACCCAACTGCAAGCCGCTTAACAACCCACCTCCACCCCAGCTCCTCCTTTCATGCCTACTCTGATCTGTACAGGGTCATGCTGATTTTCTCCATGGAAGGGCAGGCTAGGTCCCAAACTGAGCCCTTATGCAAAGTTTAAACAACTGCAGATTGAAATATCAGTCTTTTCACTATAGTGGTATGGGCTGAAATGTAGTCCAATCAGACGGCTAAACAACTGGCTCAATTGTGTCACCTATCAGTAAGACTACAAATAAAACTACAATTTCAAGATTGGTTATGTAAGTATTTTTATATACTTAATGGTTACTTTAAAAAAAAAAAATAATTGTTCATTTTTGAAAACACTGGACACACCCTGCCTTGTTTCCAGTCTGCAGGCTAAACTAACTTGCTGTTAACCCTTTCATGCATGAATTATGAAATCTTCAGTCAAGATTTTTTCTATAACTGTTTTTATTACCCTTTAGGCATGAAAAGAACGATTCAAGTGAAATTTTAATTTTCATAAAGTTATGTCTATGTCCACTCAGCTGGACACCATGCATTTGAGTTTTCAACCAAGAAAATATGTATTTAAATAAACAATAATGTAAAAATTATGCAGTCTGCAATAAGTGTGTCAAACATATTTTTAATGCTCTTAAACTTTTGCAAAACCATTTAATGTTAGATGATTTCAAAGACTAGGGCCAAACATGACCTCAGTATGTTGAAGTAAACAAAACAAAACACATGCATATTAAAGAAAATGGCTTTTGAATAGCTGTCCACTGTAATGACCACCATGCATGAAGGGGCTAATTGTACAAATAATACACAGAGCTGTCTTCATTTTCTTTACTAACTTTTAAAAACAATTTACCAGATTTGGTCAATTGTTTTGTTACAGCAGTAAGTAAGCAAACAAACAAACAGCAAATAGCTTAAATTAGTAGAATGGTATATATCTCAATAAAATGAAATACAGTATGATAAACCAAATATCTTAACACGGTAAAAACTAACATGATATCAAAATTAATACAACAAAATAAATAAGTGCAAATATAATTTAAAAAAAAAAATATTAGGTAATAATATACAACATGCAAAATATTTAAAAATCAAAAACAGAATTTGTTGCAACTAAAGCTTAAATTTTTAGGCTTCATTAGGGAAATAAATGAAAACCTGCATTGACTTAGCCAACAGTTTTAGTGTTTGCAATGCACAGAGTAATGCATGAAAGTCCCAACTCATATCCTGTTCTAGCTGTCAGTTGCTAAAGGCAATGTTTCCTCTTGATTTTCCAAAGAGCATACCTTTACCATTATGGTTTTCTCCAAAAGGCTGGCTCTCTGTATGTGGTAACTGCACTTGTCAGGAAGACCTGCAAAAGGTTGTAAGTGGCAATAAATGAAGTAAGGACTACCACTTCCTCCTCTTTATGTTCTCTTCACCCTCGAGGTGCCCATCTGTACAGGGATGAAATTGGTCCTGGAGTAGATTTTTCAGTGGGATTAACTGTGCTACTATCATAAATGAAGGGAGTGACAAGTTGTCAGTTGAAATTTGCATCTGTTATTGCTGTTTCTCATGTTAGTTCTTACCATAACGTTTTCTTTTCATAGAATTCTGCTTTTACAGTTTTTACACTTGGTGTAAAAGTATTTTAAGTGATTATCTCATATATCTTTGGAGACTGGTAATTTTCTGAATAAAAGACAGAGTTGATCTCTGTCAAATAACAGAAGCACACCCCTTAATAAAACATAATTTTAAGCATGCCTCGCATTAAAGAAAAACGCTTTCATCCACTCAGTCTAATCATTTGATTTGTTAATTTTAAAGAAATTCTCCGCTGCTGCAGGAATCACTCTGTTCTGGTGCAGCAGATGCCTTTTTGTCTGTCTGCCAAACTGCCTGGCTGTCATGGAGGTGATGTCCTCTGTTAGCATAGGACAAATTGACCTGGCCCCTAGGGCTGCCTGAGGGGACACTGCTGATTGTTTCTATACTGTCTTCAGCGGCTGTCATCTGCAGAAAAAAGCTCGGCCAGCACATCTTACTTAACCGACAGGGGAGAACACACTCGAGGAGAGTTTGCACTGAAATGTCAGGGAAGAGTATTCTGCATGCACTTTTTGTTTCCAAAGAGATTATGAAGTAGTTATATATCTCATCATTTCTTACATAAAGAAGGAAAATTGAAGTAAAATTGTTGTTATATGAAAAATATATACATTATTATGAGACACTGAATAAGGTAATTTGTTGGCATCTTAATCCATTCCATGAACCTACAGTTTGGTAGGCCTCTTCAGGTTTTTTTGGTTTTGTTTTTTTTTTTAAATTTGGGTGCAGCGAAGTCCATGGTTTTCACTGAAATTCAGTGACTTTTGTACTTCTGGTAAAAGCATCCTGGATCATTTAGAAAATATGTATCTCAAAGTGCAGGTAGTTTAGTGTCATGGTTATATGTGCATCT
>VVAS01020629.1:0-15560 GCA_015103295.1 Ptychochromis oligacanthus
GTTTAGAGGGAGAAAAAAAAAAAAAAAAAAAAAAAGGATGGATAAGTCATGGGGAAAGACAGCAGTGCTGCGCATGGCTGGCACTGCACTTAGTCCGGCACTCTTTGGCAGTGTGAACTGAATTTAAGAGTCTGTGGGTGTGATTGATGATCTATATGTAAGTGAGATTTACCACTGTATGGAATGTGTTTTTGGACTCAAACACTATGTGTGTCTAGGCAGTTGCAGATGTGAAAGCTAGCTGCACATGTGCATTTGTCATTTGGGGCCTTTAGTTCTTTAATTTTCTCTACTTCTTCAAGGTCTGCTGATTTCTGTACCACTGACCAAGGAAGAGAGCACAAAAAGGCAAGTGGTCATGCTTTGACATCCCATGCCCAACTGCCAAGCAGAACATCTCAGAGATGATATGAGAGAGGACACAGGGAAGACACATTATGAACAGAGGGAAAAAGAAGGAAGGACAATGCATGGAAGAACAGGCTGCAGACTCATTTAGATGTCCACTTAAAAAAAAACAAAGAAAAAAAAACACTGTCACTTTCTATCAGGTTTCACGCAGACTACATCTTGCCCATTAATTGAAGATAAACAAATTTTGAAAACTGTTCTCTGCTCACTCAACCTTTCTTATTGCTAACAAAGTATCGGCTCCTCTGTGGGATGAAGTCCAGTTTCGTATGGATAGACTTGTCAAACTTAATCTACTCAGATACAAACAAACACCTTTTGCTGTAGAAGTACATGCTGCAGTGCTCTCTGTTTACTGTGCAATAAGGCAACTCTCGGTCAAGTTGTTTCCAATGTCAGCAGTTTGATTTTCTCCCATTCAACACAACATTGTTTATTTCCAACAAATTGCTGTTTAACACAGTTAATGGACTTCAGCTTTACAAAGGCAATGGAAGGCTGAAATAAAGAAAACATCAAAATAGGTTAACAAATCAGTGCAGTATCATCAGCAGCTAACGTAACAGGGGTTTTTAACAACACACAGCTCTATCAGCCCTGCAAAACTTTACAAACAAGATAAATTTGTCCTGTTGAGAGATACTATTTAGCAACATTAAAATCAGTATATCATATCAGAAGAAGTTTATCCCTCTGTTATCATAGTGGGGAGGCTGTTTTTTTAAGGCTCAAGCAGAAAGTACAGATAACTTCAGAAGCATAAAAAATTTATATAAGCACTGAAAAATCTAAACCAACCAACAGCCTGTCAGGTATCTCTAAGGAGAAGTATTGCTGTATTTAGTAGGAACAATCTAAAATACAAACGGATCACTTTGCAGATATTTCTTTTAAGAACAGTTCAACCCATAGACTGTAGATAAAAGATGGAAGCAAACCCCATAACATCACTAACTGTAAAGCCCCGAGATGAACATTTTTGCTATTGATAAGCAAGACATTATCTCATAGACGTCAACCAGATGAGTTGCCCCCTGCTGGCCATTAAAAAAATTGCAGGTCTAAGTCACATCTTCACTGGTTTTGCATACCTGTTAAATTACACATAACGCCTCTTGTGGACTCTCGGTATGTCTCTGTGTGTGTTTTTAAAAAAAAAAATAAATACTGTACAGAACTTCTAGTGACAACTTAATGTTTATCTTTCTCTGGTGATTAAACTTTTGAGAAAAGAGTAATCTGCTTTTTTCTCCTTTCTCCTCTATCACCCTCTCTTCATTTAACATATACAGACACACACAAACACAGAGCTGTGTCTATTCTATTCTATTCTATTCTGTATGACTGTCCAGCTGTGACCTCTTCCCCTTTCATGCTCTGCTGCCTCCATATTGCCCAGATACCAAGAGGACCATTGCACAACGCTCCATTGGTTTAACACGTAACATGAGGAAGGAGTCGCCAAATTGCAGCACAATCAATTGATTTTTAATGCCCTGAGTAGCCCCCCCAAGCATTTGAACTAGGAAGCTTAGCTAATTTGATGTGATTCACTGAACTGATGGCAGAATGTGTGCATGTAATGGGCGGTCTGCTGTGTTTGTAGCTGGTAGCTGATATGAGCATGGGTCATAAAGGGAGACAGATTGGTAGCAATGATTCAGTGACGGTGGTGACAGCTGGGGTTAGCACCTAGCAGCCATTTGGTGACAGAAAGAGCCAATGGAAAACAATGGGGACGGGACCATGGGGACGGATATGGCCACATGGCTACTGCTGGCATGAAGGCATGATGAGATGTAGACAGTACAATGCGGCTGCTGGTTAGTGGCTGGTGCCAAAAGGCTTCAAGAGGCCTCATGACATAAGGCGGAAAGATGGATGACCAACAGGCTTTGCTGGTAAAGAATAACCAGTATGGACCACACATATGGCAATGCATAACACATACAGTACATACAAACATGAATCAAGCAAACACATGCAGTTACCCAAGCATAGATGATGAGGCAGTGTATATTCTCTCTATGTAATGACAGACAAACCACAACAACACATGGCCAAGAGCCTGAGAAAATGCCAGAAGATGAAGAAAACAGTATGCACATTCAAACAAACACCTGCATTATTATAGTCTGGATGCACGCATACAAGCAGATATATAAGAATACATGTACACACAAAAAAACACGCAGGCGGCACTGCACGTGCTGAGCAGTTATACTATTAGAGGACTCTGTCACGTTTGTCATTCACCTTGTAATGCTGTCTACCACCTAAGACATCTTCATTTTCACAACAGGCAGACTCAGCAGCAGCAGCCAAAACAGGCAGCTTGTTAGCGAGCTAGCTTTAATCCAGTGTGAAACAAGTGTTACAAGGAAGGACCATACCTGACTGAGAATACCGCAAAGTGCAGGAGGTAAGGAGGTGGCTGGGTGAGTGAAGATATGCGCAGAAAAGGCAGGAAGTTGTGTGGCTGAAAGGCAAACTGAGTGCCTCAGAGGGCAGCTGCAGCTGGGTGTGGTGTGTGTGTGTTTGTGTGTGTGTGTGTCTGCTGGGCTGGTGGCCTGCTGCGACCAGATTACATGTTCACTGTCCCACAGCGGGAGTGGAAGTGAGATGGGTAGGACTGAGTGGTAAATGGCCACAGTGGGGGGCCACGCGGCTGGTTGAGCACTCCTCCAGTGAGTGAGTGCTGGACCATCAGCTGCAGAGTCCAATGTTTCCCAATTTGTTCAGTTGTAGGGACTCTAATGCAGCTGTCTTCTTGGCTGAGGCTAACAATGTTATTTGACATCTGTATGGACTTCTTTAGGCAAACATCATTTTTCATATAAACTATCAACTGCAACAGCCAAACAAAGATATTAATTAATAATATTTCAGGGGGGGCTACTGGTGTCTACATCCTTGTGTCTCTGTGCTGGCTAAATAGCTGGATGCCTTATGTTTTGGAGTTCCCTGTAGGTCTGTCTTGTCCCATTCTGGAGAATAAGACAATTCCCAAATGCCTTGGGGGAATTCTTCAAATTTGGCACAACTGTTCACTTTGATGTGAACATTGGCTCAAAGACCAAGGTCACCGGGAACTGACAAAACACAGACAGTATGTGACCATAACTCAAGAATTCATGTGTTAATTATATAAGAGGATAAAGTGAAGCAATGACATTTTGTATGCAACAGCTCAAAGGTCAACTTCACTTGGACATCACAATTTTTTGAGGATTATTTAATGCCATCAGTCAGGAAGAGAAGGAGAGACGGATTTAAACTGTTGGAGGCATACAAGCCCAGTTTCTGAGGAAAACACAATTAATCTAATAATCTATAAAAAATACAAAAATGGTGAATAATAATCTAGAAACTGTGTGCCTTAATTATGTCTTTTTTTTCATATTATAACACTTTCAGGTTGACATCTACCCAGTGCATAAAAAGTTTGCTGCAACATATAACCGTATAACCTCAGGTTATAAATCCGAACTGTAAGGCGCTACCTATTCACCCATATGCATATTCATTTGCTCATTAGTACAGAATAGTGAACTTTGATATCAAAGCATGACTTAAAATATGCGTCTGTGAGATTCATTAGAGGTAACTTCAACAAAAAAATAACTCAAGTTACCCTGAGGCTGGTAATTTCTTTTCCAAAGAGAAAATAACTTATTGTATCAATAAAATTATAACCACAGTGCAGAATTTACATGCATATTATGTACCATACTGTGATGCACATCTTTGGGGTAGAGCATAGTTCTAAAAAAAATGTGCTTCCTGTTTAAAAAGAAGGGGAAAAAAAATAAAAAAGTTCTAGTGCACCCTCTTTTGCAAGCCAATAGGTGCAAGTAGTTGCTGTACTAAAAAGTGCATGTTGATTTGATAAAGTGAAGCTTTTCTATAGGTGTAACAAACCAGATATGTTTGCCCTTGACTGGTACCCAGTCTTTTTCTGTAAATAAACTGAGAGCAGTGAAGTAGATTGAATATGCTTCAGGGGCCACAAAAAGCCTGAAGCAAACACTAAAACCTCTGGCAGAATGATTTAAAATCTCTAAGAAACAAACGAGAACATTTACTGGGCTAGGATCAATTAAAAATGCAAGAATTTACTAAACCACAAATGTGCTTTGTTGTTACAACAATAGGGAGGCAAATCTGGGAAGGCTTCAAAGATATGAATCTAAAACTAGATACGCAAGGGGTATCTGAGGAAATGTACAGTATTGTGCAAAAGTCTTGAGCCACCCCTCATTTCTTTTTATTTTGCTCGTAAAATGGGAAATAGTTGCAGCAATTTATTGAAAAATGTGCAAACATACATGGAAATCCAGTATATAAGGCAAAAACAGAGTTTGTACAATTTTAATGGGCTTGAATGTCAGTATTTGGTGTGACCACCTTTATTCTTCAACATAGCCTGAACTCTCTTTGCAAGCTTTCTTGTAATTTCTTTAAGTAGTCTTCAGGAATAGTTCTCCAGGCTTCTTTAAGGACATTCAAAGCTCTTCTTTGGATGTTGGCTGCCTTTTGTTCCGTTCTCTGTCAAGGTGATCCCACACTGCTTCAAAAATTGAGGTCTGGTCTCTGGGGAGGCCAATCCATGACTGATAGTGTTCCATTGTGTGTTTTTCTATCCAGGTATGCTTTTACTGTATTGGCAGTGTGTTTGGATCATTGTCATGCTGAAAAATAAAGCTGTTACCATGGTGTATCAAAATCTGACGGCACTTTTCTGTGTTCATAATTCCATCAATTTTGACAAGATCTCCAACACCACTGGTTGAAATTCAGCCCCAAACCATGACAGAGCCTCCACTGTGTTTTACAGATGGCTGCAGACACTCACTGTTGTACCTCTATCCTGACTTCCTCCATACATATGCAATGATGAGTTGAATCAAAAATTTCAAATTTGGATTCATCACTCCATAAGATCTGCTGCCACTGATTTTCAGTCTAGTTCTTGTGTAATTTGGCATACCTCAGCCTTTTCTCCCTGTTTCCCTTCCTTAAGAATGGCTTCTTGACAGCCACCCTTCCACTGAGACCATTTCTGATGCGGCTTTGGCGAACAGCAGATGGATCAACTGAAGGGTCAGATGCATCTCCCATGACCTGTGTCAGGTCTTTGCTGGATTTTTTTCCCCTTTTTCTTAAGGACATGAGTTTCAGATACTATTCATTGGCTGTAGATAGTTTTTTAGGCCTGCTGCGTCTTCTTTTGTCCTTCACTTGCCCAGTTTCCTCCAATTTTTTAATGACACTGCACACCATGCCAATCTATCCCAAGTTTTCAGCTAATAGCTTTTTGGGAATCACCTTGTTGATGCAAAAATACCATTTTATGCCTGTCAAACTGTGTTATCTTTGTCATTTTTTCATAGATTCAACTAAAGAAATGGGAATAAATTATGTGTTTTTGTGACAGGCTGCTAGTAAAATATACAGTTTAAAATTGGTTCTTTGCTAAGTTGTCTGTTATGTGTAGACACAACGGTTAGGTGCCTTTTTTATGCTTGAATGATTCATAGGTCAGTGTTATGTGGCTTAAACAAAAAAAACTTCCTCTGAAAATGGTCAGGTACAAGGACTGGACTGAAAACAAGTGCAAAATAACCAATGTCCAAAGAAAGACCTTCAGAAAGGCTGGAAACCTATTGCTCAAGACTATGGCTTAAGGCTTTTGCACAGTACTGTAAATCTGTGAAAATGTAATTTTCTTTACTGATGGTTTGAACTGGGAAGTGAATAATTTCTTAAATCACATCCAAGAACGTTTAGTTTTCACCAAAAATAAGGGAAGTATGACTTTGTCGGTGATTAAAATGTTAAATTACTAATTTTAAAACTCCGTTACCAATACAGACATTTTGTAACTCTCTCTGTTGTCTCTCATCCAACTAGAATGACTGAATATGACTGAATGCAATGTGACTACCTCACCGTTAAAGACTGTGTTGCTTGTGAGCTAAATCTAATTAATATTAGCTTTTTTCCCCCTGTCTGCTGTCTGGCCTGGAAACCTCGAGCAACAGTCTGTCTTGTGCTGTGGTCTGGTAAATGACTTTGAATTGCTTCCTGGCACAACCAAAACATATAAACTCCACAAAAACTCCCAAAATAACACTAAATATGTTTGTATACTTAGGAGAGAAGGAAAAATGTGGTTATCAGAATTCGATAATGTGCTTTATATAGTAACTCCAGGACCAGAATTTTGTAATCATTTACCCATAAGAAGTTATAGGGCCATGTGCATGTATGAAATTTAGTTGGTCTAACATTTGGCCTGCAACAGAAGAATAATGCAGCTTAAATGTTTTTCCAAACCAAATCTTTTTCTGGTCAGAAATTGTGCTAAATATAAAAATGTCTCCATGTTGTAAACTATTTTCAGGATAAACATAAAAATAAACATCTTCTAAAAAGTTTCTCTTAAAAGGTTTCACCAGGAATGGTGTGCAGAAAGGAGAGACTGGATGCACATCATAGATTTTCAACTAAAGGGTGGGCCCCAATGGGGACTCAAAGCCGGCTACAGTATTTCAGGTAAATGGTAGAGTACTTACTGTAGGTTGCATAACATATTGTTGATGAGGCATCCATGACGTACTCTGGACCTGAGGAGAAATACATAAAATGTAAAATGATGGTGGCAATATAAATTTTCTTTGTCTTAGTCAGAGCTGAAAAGTATCACGTATAATGCAATAAATGCTGTTCAAATAGTCACAATATGTTCAAATACTCTTCATTCTGGAGGTTTTAAAATGATTGCACTGGTTTTAATGCACCAAAATGGCTGAACTTTGCACAGATTAAGTTGTGCCAAAGAATTACTAAAACAATCTAAAGTCTGGAGGCAGTGTATCTCCCTCCTGCCTTCTCATTATTGCCAACAGTATGAGTTGTGCACAGAGCCCATAAATGAGTCTTTTTCTGTATTATAATAATATTAAAGCTCTGCCCAGTGCTGTTGGAACAGGGGTGAAATGTCAGGGACAGATTTCTAGAGAAGACTCACAAAATACATATAGCACTTTTTTTTTTTAAAAATCTCAAAATAAAAGATGGACAGAACAAAGAACTGCAAAGCTACCAGTGGAAATGCATATTTACAAATGTGGATTCAAAAGTTAAAGAGATGGAGAAACAGTGACAGTAAAAACTATAAAGAAACTGGAGGAATGGACGATGAACAAACAGAGCTTTTATGCTGGAGAGAGGAATTAGACAGCTTGTAGCAGACAAACACACAGACTGGCCACTGATCCTGGTAAAATGATTAGATTAAACAAAGACAAACATGGAATAATCTGCTGTAAGAGCAATCAATCCTCTGAGCCAACCCAAATGCGTGATTTGGATCCATACCTAAACAAGCCTGATATTCTATAACATGATGCCAAGTCTGCTTGTTTATACATGGCAATATTTGTTCTCCCCAGCTGAATGGGACAGCAGATAGACACAGAGAAAGCTTATCTTTAATCACTTATCTTCAGCATTTTCTAACTAAGATACTGCATGACCATCATGTGATTATTTCAACAAGAGAGAAGGGCTTTACACTGGGCTTAAGAAAAATCGTGAGAAAAATTTGGTAAAATCTTTGGTGATAAAATAAAAATGGTAGTCTTGCATACTAATGTAAGAATCACAATTGATTTGAAGCAACCAAAGATGAGAGTCAAAACCTTAACCAATACAAATAAATTCAACACAATGACAAGCTAGTCCAACCTACCGGTTTTTAAAAGCACATTAAATGCAATCATTACGGCTAAAGCCTCTTCACTGTTTCAAAACAGGTGAGCAGCACAGATGAATGATACTGTCTCTGATTGTTTTTCTCTCTTTACTATGTTGCACTACAGTTCAGCAGACATTTACTGCATCACCTGACATCCCTGGACAGGACAATATTAGATTAATCTCAAACAGTGCAATGTACGGTGATCTTTAAGAGTGTTGCAATGAGCTTTCTGTTCTCATCCCACTGCGGCAAGTGTCACCATTTTGTCTGATCCATCTGGTGTTATAGACATATGGACAATGTGTCCTTTGGTTTTGTTACCTTGACACGGTGGCCATAGCAAAATGGGATGCTGAGAGATAATGGTGATAAACTTCTCATTAGGGCTCTTGGTGGAGTAAGTGATAAGTTTGAGACTGTTTTTAATGTTTGTATGATGTGTGTTTTGAACACTGCTTTCACTCACTGATTTGTTTCCATTTTAACTTTTGCCACTTTTTACTCACTGGTTAGACTTACGCACTAAAAACTACTACTTTAGGCTCAGGAAAAGGCCGTCATTTGGACAATTAATCCAAAACACTGCAGTGAGAGTACTAACAGGGAGGTGAAAGAGAGATCATACTTCCCCTTTATGGGCCTCTCTTCATTGGCTCCCTGTTAAATCCAGAATTGAATTTAAAATCTTTCTCCTCACATACAAAATCTTGAATAATCAGGCCCCATCATATCATTAAGACCTCATAGTACCATATTATCATAATAGATCTCTTCTCTGTCAGACTGCAGGCTTACTTGTGGTTCTAGAGTTTCTAAGAGTAGAATAAGGAGACAGAGCCTTCAGCTTTCAGGCCCCTCTTCTGTGGAACCAGCTCCCAGTTTGGATTCAGGAAACAGACACCCTCTCTACTTTTAAGATTAGGCTTAAAACTTTTCTTTTGATAAAGCTTATAGTTAGGGCTGGATCACGTGACCCTGAACCATCCCTTAGTTATACTGCTGTAGGCTCAGACTGCTGCAGGACTTCCCATGATGCACTGAGCATTTCTTTTCCACTCACCTCTTTTCACTCCCCAGGTGTTTATATAACACTGTAGCTTGTCATTAATTTATGTCTTCTCTCTCTCATAGTATATCTTCTGTTCTGTCTCCCTTTGCTCTCCTTTTTCTTTTCTCTTTCCCCTCACCCCCAACTGGTCACGGCAGATTGGTGCCTCTCCCTGAGCCTTGTTCTGCCAGAGGTCTCTTCCTGTTAAAAGGGAGTTCTTCCTTCCCACAGTTGCCAAATGCTACTCATAGTGGATCGTCTGATTGTTGGGGGTTTTCTTCTTAATACTTTAGGGTCTTTTCCTTACTGTATAAAGCGTCTTGAGGTGAATTTTTGTTGTGATTTGGTGCTATATAAATAAAATTGAATTGAAACTTGAACTGAATTAGGTTAGAATATGTCCCAGTTACCAGCACATTGAACTATGATGCTTATCTAGTGCTATTAAATGTCACAGCAAGGCGTTCCAAGTTTGGCCACACATTGATATGTAATGAGCTGGGTTTGGTCTCACTATAGCCATAATCCGGTATGTCACAGAACAGATGCCAAATGACACCTTGACAATCAGAGGTTTCGACAATATTTGACTCTGGGATTTAGATAGAGTTATAGTATTAACAACTTAAGTGAGGCTTCACTGAGACTCGACATCTTCCAGATAAAAATAAACCAGAAAGCCACAGGCTGCTCAGTTATCAGTCAAGAAGTAAAGAAAGTGAGAACGTGCTACCAACCATAGCACAAAGCATAAAGAGATCCAAATGACTTTGCTTTTGAAAACTAGTTCTTAACTGACTTGACTTTTTTTTTGGCCCCAAAGCACCAAATAACAGCTCTTATAGAGTAGTTCAGAGTTACAGCAGGAAGAGTAATTCTACTTGGACATTAGGTTCAGTGAGAGTGAAGAGTAAAATGTGCACAACCTAAGAAGCTTCCTACCTCTGGCTGAACTTCACAGCTTGTATTACAATTTAAAAAAGCCTGTCAGCCAATAAGCCAAAAAGCCGATAAGTCAGTCGTTCAGCCGCGTGGTCAGCCAATTGGCCTCCTCTCTAGCCAGTCACACATAAAGCCAAACAGCCAGCCAGTTAGCTAGTTAGTAAGCTCGCCAGCCCTACGTCCTATCAGCCAGCCACATATTTAGTCAGCCAGTGAGCCAGTCTGTACGAGCAGTGATGTAAACCAGGCCACGGCTGGCTGGCAGCATTCGTTGAAATCTTGGTGGTGATCTGGCCTGGACTGGCTCCTGTCATGTGGATCATCAAAGCAGTTTTTCCAGGAAATAAAGCCAATCATTATTCAGGCTCATCGAAGCCAAGCATAAAGAACACCAGAATACCGCTGTTGGTATGGGTCATTTGCAGATTTGATAAATCAGTTCTATCAAAAGCTCAAAAATATCAACTCAACATAAACATAAAAGGAGGAATGACATATACAGTCATTTCTATGCACCCTAAGATTTTCATTACAAAGGCAATACTTTTCATCATAAAAGGAAGTGATTTCCTTTTGTCTTGCATATATAGCTGCCTGGCTTGTCTTCTTCTTTTTCCCTGTGTCTCTTTGTACTTGAGCAGAAGATGAAGGACTCACCTTCCTGCCGTGACTGGCTGAAGGGCAATATTACAGGAAGCGGCGGCAGAGCTGCCCGATATTGAAACTGTGAGGATTAATATTCCTCAAAAGCCTGGCCATTGTTTTTGATAAATCAATTTGGGAAGCCTTCCGAGAGCGGATTAGAGACGCGCCCTGGCCCACTTTTCTCCCTCCTTCTCACTCCTCTGCCCCTCCACCACAGGTACTGGACCAGAGTTTTAATCAAGCGTGCCTCAAAGACGGGCACAGCAACCTTCAGCAACACCCCTCCTCTGCCCACCCAGCCGTGCCATCGCCATCACCTAAACCATCCCTCCTACTCTCCCTAGTTGCCTTTCTCTCCATCTGTCCCTTCTATTTTCTTATCTATCCTTCATCTCCCGTCTCTTGCTCGCTGTCCTCGTCTTTCTGTCTCTGCATACCAAACAGAGCTGACCTTAAACGATAGTGTCTGATCGAGAGGGCACAGTGGCAGTGGCTCTTGATGTTTATATTCGGCAAAGGGTGTCGCGTGAAATGTGCAGTGACGGGAAATGGTTAACGTTCCTGACATATCACAGGGCCAATTTTTACGATCCTGTTCTGTTCTGTTGCATTACTCTACAGATCACAGCAGTGAGAAATGTGGACTTTCACTCTGGAAGTGGAAGGATTGGTGTTGAAGCTAGAAAAGTAAAATAAAATGAGAGAGCACAAAAGAGGCAGGAAAACTGGGAGGGAGGAAACTGTTTGTTTTTCCGAGACACTTTCATGCTTGATGGGTGCGTTTCTTTTTTCTACCTTGTCAGCCTTTTTAGAATACCCCTTTTTTTATTGCTTGTGTTCTGATGCCTGTTGTGTTTGCCGCCTACGAAACAGATGTCATTGAGCACAGCTGGAGCATCGAAGAAACAACGAGGGAAGAAGAGAGAACCTCATGCTGTTTTGCAGCCCAACCCCTCTTTCCAAACCCCTGCACAAAGTTTATCCTCGTATTACATATATAGACAGCGTTATTCACATACTGCAGCGCATTTTGACCCACCTGATATGTGGAAACGGGGGAAGCAGCGATGAAGGGCGTGATGGAGGTCTGTGCGATCATGCGGTTGGTGGCGATGCTGTAAGGCGAGGAGTAGAACCTGAGAAGGAAGAAAAAAGGGAGAGAGGAAAAAAGATGAGTAAAGAAAAGGAGTTGACAGGACACAGCACAGCTAGTTTATTTGTATTAGGTATATGAAACATGTTTCATGTTATCGTGATATTACACTACCTTAATATAAAAATGGGATGTAAAAGTTAAACCTCTCAAAAATGTACATGAATTATAGACCATCTGAATACATGGCATACCTCCATTTTTGCTTTAATGACACATTAAGGCATTAAGAGCATGGACTGCACAAATTTGTCAACTGGCTTTCTCTGACTTCAGTTGCCCTTACACTTAATGCTCAGGAGGGTTAATGTCAGATGACTGTAGAAGGAAGTCCATAACAATCAGCACTCCTTGGTTGTCTTTGGCTTCAAGTCACTTTTTCAAAGCTTTGAGGTGTGTTGGGGGGGTCATTATCCTTTCCCAAATAGCTGTAAACCAAAGGGAGTGGCATACCTCTAAAAATGGAGTTTCTGCTTCTCCGTGGTCAACTCCAGAATAGACAAAACATCCCCAGACTTGATTACTTCCCCTGCAGTGTTAACTGGAGGTCTGATGCACGGCAGCATCATTCTCTCTACTGCTAGTCTCCATACATTTGCCTTTTTCTTACTGACATCAAACTTGTAACAGGAGTTTTGCCAATTTATCCATGGTAAAATGCTGGTATGCGGTAACCCATGCATTGGCTTTGTATCCCTCCTCATCCTTTTCAATAGAGACTGGTAGCAAACAGCCTTGTAATCTTTATTTAGCAAATTCTGTCTGTGTTGAAGTTGCTTTTCTATCTCTCAGTGAGCAAAGCTTGATGTATTGCTCTTCTGATGGTGTGGCCTCTTTTGGTCTGCTTGCTCAAGCTTTAGAGTGCTTTAACTGATGCTGAGAATAACAATTTGAGTTCTGACACTTTTGCTTACTTCTGATGCCATATCTGATACCATCTAATACAATGCTACTTAGTAAGCAACGTTCAGTTGGGAAGCCCGGAAATATTTGCAAAATGATTTACTGATGAGATCAAGTCTGCCTGGGTGTCACTGAACACTGCTTTAATGGATGGGATACAGCTCAAGGAAATCTGACCTTTTGAACAAAGGCGTTAACATGGCCAATACCATTTTTCAGTTTACTTGCTGAACTGTCTTTTTCATTATTTCCAAATTGCCAAACTCTGGGTTATTTCTTGGTTTAAATGAAAATAAACAGAGAAAAAGAAAACACACTTACAAACTAAAACACACACGCACAGACACACACTGTGGGTTTATACAGTAGCTTGTTCAGAAAAAAAACAAAACAAAAAACACTTCACTACATTTTTTATTCATGATGACACATAAAAGTTTCATGAAGTGTCTTAACATGTCGATTGTAGTATTTAGGCTACACTGTGCTGTGCTGGCTGCTGACTTAAGTATCGTGCTTGTAAGCTTAGTTTGGAGAAAACTCAATGCATTTCAAGAAGCTATGGTATTACTTGAGCTGTGGACAAGTAAGGTGGTGGGCTATAGCACTTTATTCCAATGCTGAAATCCCCTGGGAGGTTAAGTGGGATGTCCAACAGTCTCAGCCACAAGGGATGAAGATCATAATACTGGCCAAGAACAGGCCAAGTCTAGTTATGTAACCAGGCTTCATGTCACTACATTTAGTTTTTAACATAAAGCATCAACGCCAAGTGTTGTTTACAACATTATAGTTTAACCTTAATGAACTCTTCGGTGTCATGGAGACCCAACATAAAAACCATCAGCTCAAAAACACAGCTTGCATTGTTTTAATATGTAACATTTTTTTTCCACAGTAGAGGCTCTGAGGTCAAATTCTGCAAAACACGAAATCATTTCTGCGTATGTGATGATTTTTGGCACACAAAAGTATGGTATAATGGTGAAATATATTTTTGTGTAGTCTAATAGCAATGCTTTGCTGTAATTTGGATATTTTGTCACAGTTTAAAGCCCAGTTTAATGACAAAAGAGAGCAGCTAACACTTTTGTAATTTTCAACATATTGGGATAAATATAAAAAGAAAATATGTCTTAAACAATCCCCTTCATATGTTACTAATAAGATGCTGGAATAGCATATAGTGATTTGGCTTTTCATGTTGGGTTTAATCTTAATATGGGAAAAAAAACTTCTTTTTGCTGTTGGTTTCTGAAAGTATACAGTTAAACTTTTTGCAAATATTAATGCTAATGAGAAAATGTAAATTCAGGCCTACAACAGCATACATATGCATTAGATATGGGTAATTTGCATCATAATTATATTCTATATTCACCAATTTGAATTTGAACTTGAATTTTGATGGACCTGTAAGAAAAGTCTCACAAATGTAAAGCAACAATATTTTTTATTTTTTACTATGCATTACGTTTACATTTTTTACAAGTCAAATCATTGTTTTCTTTATTTTCTACACCACAGTAGCACTTGACTAGTTTTAGATTCTTTGTTAATGCAATTATTTATTACATTCTTTCCACATTATTTTTCTTCTTTTCTGGAGTGGCACAAAAATCTGGTTGAAGGTACTGAGAATGACACATTTCTTCATTAGCAGTTTTGTATCTTTGGGATTATAAGCTGAAGGATTCGTACTAAAGTAGGCTTTTACACATTGCAGGGTGTATGTAATGAGTGATACTATTCATCCAGTGTTGCGTTTTGGTTGAGTTCGGCTCACAAGGGGATAAGTGGTTTAGGAAGTGGGAGTGAGGAGCTTCCTGTGAATGACTGAGGCCAGAGGGAGATAAAGGGGAGCCTCAGCACTCTCCTTCCTGTCCCAGTACCGTGGGGAAAAATAAAACATGATGCCGGGTCATTTATTTCCATAGCACCATTAAGTCGTGACATAAAGACACAAAAACACACATACCTGAGTACCCAAACACATGTACACATACACACACAAGCTCACTCAGAGCCCCCTTTGCCATTTTTCACCCGACCTCACCAATGAAAACCGATATCTGAAGTCCATATAGATTTCCTTAATCAAACAGTAACAAAGTGCAGACACTACATTAATCTTTATGTATGACAGCAGTATCGACTAGGGTTCTATGAGCCAGGAGGTGAATGTATTAGCTGGTGCCAAGGATAGATCAAGTCTTACCCATTCTGCATTGCAGCAGGATCATATGTTAACGCCATGCCAGTCTGAAAGAGAAAGAACAACAAAAAAAGAGTGATTAATAACAAATTAAATGATCCATCAGGATTACACATGTGAAAGAATATTAAGCTGCAGCAAAAGGAATTGTGACAACTGAAAAAAAAAATGTCAGATAACTTGTAGTGTAGTGTCATTAGCTGTAATAAAAAGTAGGAGAAAGCAACAAAAGCAATCACGTTCATAGTAAGTGAGAAGCCAGTTTCTGATATTTGACAGACAAAAATCAAGAAAAAAGATTTGGAGCGAAGTAGTAATACATCAGAAACATGGAGAAAGAAGTGATCAACATATTTGTTTAAGGCCTACTTTTCAGTAATGACTGATCTAAACAAAGCCAAGAAGAAGACTGTGCCTGGAAGACAGTTTGATCACTGCAGCTGCCTCACTAACACTGAGAATGAAAAAGATACTCAAT
>VVAS01020724.1:9509-19757 GCA_015103295.1 Ptychochromis oligacanthus
ACAAATTGAAGAGTATCCGTTTGACCCAATAATAGCAGCAATATTACAGTCTAATAGTTTCACTTTATTAGTTATAAGGCATTTCCCATTATTCATGTGGAGAATTCATGTGAAACATGCCTAACTAAAAGAAACATGAAAACCCGTATTTAAAAAACGAGTCATGAATAAAGAAAAAAAATACATGATATAACTAAATTTGAGAATAAGTAAAGGCAAATATGCTTGCTTGGAATTAGTTTAATCTAGCATGGCAGCACAAATGAGCAGCTAAATACCTTGGTTGCCTCAACTCTCCGAGTTAACCCAGCCAGGAATAATATCGGAATGCTCACTCAATCTTTGAGGCCTCAGTTGGTCTCTGCCGGCGCTTTACTCATGCTGCTGTCATTCATAATCTTTTCACATGTAGACTTTTGGTACTCCAGGACTTAGTCATGCAAATAAGCAAGAGAGGTTACCTTGCTGGTAACCAAACAACCATTCACTCCACTGAAAGGGAACATAATATGGAAATATTATTTGTACCTGCAATTTATGCTCTGTATAGCTGTATATAAATATATTTTAAATGCAGTAGATGTTTTATTCAGTTCTGCTGGGTGGAATAATGTCAAAATCTAAAGTAACCCTTCATAGATACTGATGTGCACACTTTCAGAGAGGAGTTAACCCTTAGTTTTGTGTTTATTGGGAATGAAATGTAATACAATAGCATTTACCTCTAGTATTCTGCCTTTCTCACATAGGTAAAGGGGAAAAAACTGTGCGTGTCTTGTCCTTTGGTATTATACATGTTCACTAATCGATCAAAGCACTTTTACATTATAAGCCACTATAAGCTCTTCTTTTACATACACTTGCATACCAGTGGATGCATTGGGGGAAGCGTGGGGTTCAGTGTCTTGGTCAAAGACACTTGGACAGGAGCTGGGAATTGAACCACCGACTTTCCAATCAGTTGTTGACCCACCACACCTGCCACCAGTATGCCACTGCTGACTAATTACAGCCTAAGAAAAATTTAAGCCATAGATTTGTCTCGCATAGTGTCTACCAGAACGTCTTCACAAAGATGAAATCTTATCAGATTGCATTTGAGTGTACACATGTAACTAATTAAAAGACTGCAGGACTGATTCTTTTCCCTGTCATGTCTTGCTTTGCAGAGTGCAGCGATGGAGGAAACGGTCATATGGGAACAGCACACAGTTACCCTTCACAGGGTAAGTGTTTACAACTCTTTAATCCACTCTTCCCTTTCTCCTCCTTTGTCATTCTCCCTCTCTGCCTGTCTCTGACATCCAAATCCTGTAGTATGTCTTCTGTGTTTTTCACTTTTCCCTCCCTGCTGCTTTCTGTCCTCTGCCCGTCCATGTCTCTTCTGTCTTGTCTCTCTCTCTCTCTTTGCTGAGTCGCCCAGCTGTAGCAGCAGGATGTGTGGTAGTGAAACAATAGTCACGGAATCCAGATGGCAGGAAACAAGGCTAAGGAAGACAAAAATCAGCATTCACTTCCTTACTACTTCATTTCACTTCCTTCCTGTTGGCAACATGGTCTTCTCTTTAATGCAGTACCAGAGACAGAGGGAGATTATTGTTTTTGTATGTGCTTTTTATCCTGTAATTATGATAAATTGTCCCTCCTAACCTATGGAGCCATTGTAAGATTGATGAATCACTATCCCCTTTGGTACAATTCACATCATCAGGCTAACTATCAAAGTCATATTCCCCCAGAGATAAAAGAGTATACTCTCTGTAAGCTGAATATCTGAATGTACTTTGCTTTGAGACCTTAAACTCTTGTTATTTGATGCTGCTGTGTCGTGGGATTGTCTAGAGCACCTGTCTAGACTGGCCTGCTTGCTGTAATCTAATTAGTAGCAGCTTTATTGAAGCTGAAGGAGCGGCCCAGTGTGATCTGTGGTTCTTACCCTTGCAGCTCTCCTGTATTGTTGTGGTTGTAAGATTAGCTGTTTACATCACATGGCAAGCTCCCTTGATGGGAAGGCAAAAACAGAGCTATCCTCCTCCATGGAAGCCTGTTGGGAAACTTTATTTTTTTATTTAATCTCCAGTTTTTGCAGATAATTGGTCTGAAGAGAGACTATTAGCAGATCTGAAGCAACACTAATGGCTCACAATTGTGATAACACTGAGTCCAGTCAACCCCACCATGCACCCAGTGTTGCAGTGCAGACCTCATCCTTTGCCAGTTTGGTCAAGGTCCCCCACCCCTACCTATTAGCTTAGGTTGTTAATTGTTTACAGCAAACTCCGTAGTTCCAATGTATCTACCATTTTGGCCTAATTAGTCAGTCTTGGTGTGTATTTCTGTGTGTATAGGCCCCAGGATTTGGGTTTGGCATTGCCATCTCAGGTGGACGAGACAACCCTCATTTCCAGAGTGGTGAAACATCCATTGTGATATCTGATGTACTGAAAGGAGGGCCTGCAGAGGGTCTGCTGCAGTAAGTGTTAACTGTATTGCAGTTATTTCAATGACAGTAATTTTTTTCAGGAGCAGCATACAGGTGTCAGCTGTCCTAATATACCTAATGTAGACCCATGTTTTTTGCAGTGTTAATTATTTTCTGTTTTTTCAGAGAAAATGATCGGGTGGTGATGGTCAATGCAGTCTCTATGGACAATGTAGAGCATGCCTATGCTGTTCAGCAACTTCGAAAGAGTGGCAAAAATGCAAAGATAGTAAGTATGACACTGAATATACAGTATCTACTGGCATGAATCAGGGATAAATACTTCACAACATGTCTTAAACATCTCAAATATTCTCTTTTTCAAGACTATTCGGAGGAAAAGGAAAGTACAAATCCCAGTTTCGCGGCCCGGGGACAGGGAGACGATGTCTGAGCACGAGGAGGACAGTGATGAGGCTGATGCTTATGATCACCACAGTGGACGTGGTGGACAAAGTGCCTATGCAGGTGCAAGCGGAGGCACGAGCACTGGCAGGCGTCAAGAACGTGAGCGTAGCAGCAGTGGGAGGCGGGATCACAGTGCCTCACGGGAGAGGAGCATCTCACCGCGCTCCGATCGCCGATCACAAGCCTCTTCTGCTCCACCGAGGCCAGCCAAGGTCACTCTTGTCAAGTCCCGCAAAAATGAAGGTGAGTAATGAGTAATCATTCAGAAAGTTGACTCTGCATTTTGTGGATCATCCAATTGACATAAAACTCCAAAAATATTTGTAGAAATTATTGAATGCACAGTTTCTCAACTTTACTGGTATCCACAATTAGGTCATTCACAACTTGAATAGCCTGCTAATTTTATTTGCTGGGAAGCAAGTGATAGTTGCTGTCCTGTTAACATAAATTTGTTATGATTAATCACCTTTAAAAACAGAATATGGACTACGGCTGGCCAGCCATATCTTTGTGAAAGACATCTCTCCAGAGAGCCTTGCAGCCAGAGATGGAAACATTCAGGAGGGAGATGTTGTACTTAAGGTGAGAGAAAAGAGAGGAGTTTATGCATGAATATTGGCCTGAGGTGATAGTTTTTAGAGTAGGTAAAGCACAGTAATTGGAAAATCAACTGTAAAACAAACAAACAAACAAACAAACAAAAAAAAAACAATTAAAATTAACATAAAAGATGAATGTGTAAAGATTTATGAAATTTCATTGATAAACGAGTAAGCGTAAGAGGAAAGTATTTACTGGATGCCCATGAAGTTTTCACAAGTGTGCTATTATTGTCTGTGATCTTCTGAAAGTGGCTTCCAGAGTGAGGTCACGGTTCATTAAGAAATACAACACGTTCCATTATTCCTTTGATTTTTTTTTTCTTCTATCCACTCAGTCTTTGAATAGATAAATCCTCCCTTCTCCTCAAACAAATGCCTGTTGAAATCCAATTTAATGTTTCAATTTTACTGAGGAGTTTAAACATTAATGTGTACATATACAATAGTTTTGCTTTAGTATGTGTAGTATATGAAGCTTATTTAACATCTATATATTATAAACATATTAAATGTTTATAGTTTCCTCCACTTCTTCCTATTAAAGCTGTAGACTTAACCTTTCTTGTGATTACTTGGTTATCAGAGGGCACTGTAGGCTCCACAGAAAAACTGTGCAGTAAAGATGGTATGTCTGTTTACCTCTTGTGCTGACTTGTTCCCCTTCCTCTGGCAGATCAATGGCACAGTTACAGAGAACCTATCACTGATAGATGCCAAGAAGCTGATTGAGAGGTCAAAGGGCAAGCTGAAGATGGTAGTGCAGAGAGATGAGCGAGCCACGCTGCTCAACATTCCTGACCTTGACGACAGTATCCCATCAGCCAATAACTCCGACAGAGATGGTGAGACAACAGTCATGTACTTGTAGCATGCAGCTAGCATTTGATTGCACAAGTTGTGACTGTGTTTTTCCAAGAGACCAATCTGAATTATTTTAATGACTGAGAAGTCTGGTCTAGAGAGGTTTATTTATAGAGCACTTTTGAAAACACTATTTAGTGTACTGTACAACTGCCCACAGGAGAGAATATTTCAGTATTAACTGAAACATTTTTTTCTTGTTATTCTAAATCTCAAATGGTGATTTATTTACTTTACTGATAAAATGCTAATACATACTACAACTCATATTTCACAGACATTTCAGAGATACATTCACTGACATCAGACCATTCCAATCGATCCCATGGGAGAGGAAGCCGATCCCGTTCACCTGAAAGGGCCGAAACATCCGACCATCTCCGCCACTCACCGCGGCAGATTAGCAATGGCAGGTAAGCGAAGCACACACACATCTGACTGCAAATCTGGTGACGGGAAACAGCTGTCACACACATGACACAGCCACACTCACCCACCCTCTCTAAACTCATATATCATGTTCACACCCACAGGTGAGTGGGTGCTGAGTAAGACCTTGCACCACTAATGTATAAATCAATAGATGAAGACATAACATACATAAACCATCACAGTCCCTCTGAAGACATCAATAATTTTCAGTAATGGATTTCTCTGGGAGAGAGCTGAGGAAGGGAATAGGGAGTGATGTACTGGTAGATTAAAGCCTTGCTTTTAAAGTATACTAGACTGCATTTAATATTAAACACAAATCCAATTTTTTAACCTTGTTGCAATTACTCCTTTAAGTAGCCTTATTGTTGAACTTTTAAAATGGGATCTACATGAACGTAACATGCACTTTCAATGATTACAGCCCATTTAATAGCTGTTATCTGCATGCACTCCTTACACATTACGTTTTGCTCTTTCTGTTAATTTTAATGTCTGTACTGCCTCTTTGTCTCTGATTTTCTTACTGTCAGTTAGAGCTTCTATTATGCTGTCATTCTGTAGTTTAGAGATTCAGTAGTTTCTGTTAGCTGGACTTATAGATGGAAATACAGGTTCTCTCAGTGGGTGTGGAACTTGGGTATTGAATGAGATGAGGTAACTAGCTGTTGCAGACTTTAATTCAGTTAATCAAACAGGAATGGGTGGTGAAACAGATTTGTAATGTTAGGAAATGGATCCATGCTTTTTCTGCCACTGGTTGCAATGAGAACATGCTACTGGTTTCTTAAAATGGTCCACAGTAAAATCTTCTGTGTCTAACTGTGAAGTAGGGGTGGGTGTTGAATTAGGGCCCTCCAGCACTTGTTCCAGACTGAACTGTCACTGTTTCATATAATCAAACCTCCCTTTTGTTATGCTTGTATGGGCCTTTGGTTGCAGATACAGTAGGTTGACATACAAACTAAAAATGCTGCAGAAACCGTTTTTGTAGTTAGATAGAAAACTGACTAGAGATTCTTTGTCAGGATATTGTCGTTGTTACATTCAATGCTAATTAACTGTATCTTCAAGTTTCTATGTTTTTGATAATATGGTCTGTCCATACGACATATTAACGCAGATTTTAATAAAAGGGTAAATCCTCAATCTTAATTAAAAAACCAAACAAATAGAAAGTAGCCTCATTGAGATTATACCCACAACTGTCTGGCTTATTACACTGTGTCAGACTATGGAGTAACCTTGCATTGGATGAGGGCAGGTTCTTTGCTCAGATTACTTTCAGTATAAGTAGATGCATTCTATTACACCCTCTGTTGTGAGCTCTATCACTCTAATGTTTTGGCTGCTGTTTCTGTGATCATTCTTTCATCTTCATGTTCAAAAATTTTAATGCATATTTCAAAGTAAAAACCACACATTTTGTTTTTTAGGTACCCTTTTGTGTGACTAATGAATAAGCAAAGGAATTGTCATAAGAGGAGTTACACCTACTTCTCATGTGGCTGTGATTTATCAAGTGATTGAGTCTGACTGTCACTGCACAGTGATGTAAGGGAATGTTTTTAGGAGCGGTGAAAGGAATTTGACATACTTCCCACAGTGCTTTGGCCCAGACCAGATGGTTCACTGAATCTGATTGGCGTGTAGCGCTGGCATTCTTTTCTCTAGGACACAACGCTTATCCAGGTTTTTGTGTCCAACAGATCATCAAAAAAAGCCCTTCATCAAGTATCACTCCGTGAGCATGAGTATATTTTGTGCACAGGCAAAGGGCACCCAGTGTTTTCTGTCAAGGAATTAAGATAAAATCCTTTAATAGAGCATTATGGTTCAATTTGCAGATGCACTTGTGTGAGTAATCATTGTTTTGTTTTTTGTAGTTATTCTTATTGTTGTGTTTAATTATTTGATTGCTAGTTTATGATTCTGTTTGGGGGTATTTTGTTTGCTTTTCTAAAATATGTTAGTATATCTAGTCACTGTTGCTGAGTCAATTTCTTTTTTCTCTATAAACATTCTGGGGCTTGTTAATTATAGATAAAGGGATTGTTTTGCAGTGTGGAGAGTCTCGCTGCCTGTGCAGCCACTTCTCGCCTGTTTCTTCATTTTTTCTGCGTCTCAGCGCCTTGCTGTTATTTTGCCTGTGCCCATACTATAAAATGTGTAAGTGAGGGGGTTGAACAGAGGGTTCTGTCAAATAGTGTTTGTCAGTGTGACGCCTTTTTTAGCACCATTCTGCGGCAAGGAGCAGCAGAGATTTAGGCCACTCCACTCTCACTCTCACTCTCTCCCTCCCTCTCTGTCCCTTGGTCTCGCTCAGTTTGTCTCTTTCTTTTTCTCCCTCTTCTCACACTCTCATTCATTCATTAAACGCACTCCGTTTCTCTCTTTCTCCAATTACAGTTATGTTATTTATCCTCGGGGAGATTTAATTGCACTGAAGGAGTACATTTGTGAAACTGAATTGTTGTGACAACTGCTGGACAAATTTGTGAAACTAGAAAAGGCCAAACTATGATGGAAAGTATTGCAAATAAGTGTTGCGTGCTGCACAGCTAATAGGTTTTAGTCTGAGGATTAGTCATTTGTGTGTATATGGATGTAGATGTAGTCTTTTTGTATTTGTGTTTTACTGAGTTTTATTGTATTCATATTAGTTACTGCAGTGTGCGAGCTAAAATGAAAGGGCAGCCATGAGACGAGCTGTGTAGTCTGAGCTGGTGGCACAGCCTGCACCTTCATGTTCTTGTACAGAAGCTTCTGAATACAGCTCAAGTACTGTGCCAGCAGGCAGTCATGTGATCAGATTGGAATTCAACCATTGTTTTCAAGCACCAGAGCCCTTTCTACCCTCTTGGACATGACTTGTTAGACTCAGACATACAGTTTTCGCTTATTTATTTTATCCAGGTTAAACAGGAACTTGGACTGAAAAGTATCCTAACTAAAGCGTTTACACTGGGAGCTTCAGTCGGATTTTTCTCTCTGTGCCTGACTGTGTGCTTTTACAGCCAGTGCTAGTGTGCAGTCTGTATAGTGCGTGTTTATATTAATCACCAGGAAAACTGAAACATTTATAAGCCTTGCCTGCTCCCATTCACCCATTTTAGTCAGTTTCTTGCTGGAATTTGGTTTCCCACCTGCATACTGCATAGAACACAATGCAAAAAAGAAGGAAAGAAAGAAAAACCTCCACTACAAAGAACACACAACTTTGAACTGCTGACAGATGTGTGGAGTCTTTGAGACAGAGCCCCACATTCTCGTTTTAATTGCTTATTGTCTATTCATTAATTTATTTTGTCCACGTGTCCGTATGACGTAGTCTACTGTCCGTGCTACTTCCTTTTAGGTTCATGTTAGTGTCTGTGTCTTCCTGGTAATGTCAGCACAGGGCAAAACAACCACCAAACACTCAACACATGAGGTCATTCTTAAACACACTAGAAAAAAAAAATGTTGCTGTAATTTAAGAAATGCACTAATATGTCAAAACTGCCAGCTTTAAATTATCTTACTTATAGCTTTGACTATCCACGTGTACTAAATTCTTTTTTTTTTTTTTTAATTTTATAATTTTTATTTATTTATTTCAGCCATCGAAGTCGAGATGAGGATCGCATATCCAAACTGGGGTCTATGTCCACACCGGTCAAAAACTCTGATGATGTCCTGTCACAGGCCAGCGACCAAGCAAGCTCCAGAGATGACAAACAGTTACCACCACTGCCTGGTAAAGAAACCTCACATCATTATTAGCAAGTAGCGTAGTCTCTCGTGTTTGTTTCTTTCACCACCTTATATAGCTCTCTCTGTCATAACCTTTAATACAGTGAAGTACAGTTTCAGTCTTAAGGTAAACAGATATTAACTCAAGCTGAAAACAGACTGCTGTCATGGTGAATCATATGAAACATATCAAGTGCCGCCCTTAGCATAAATAGGAGGGGTTGTTGTTGTTGTCGCAGCACTGAATGTATACTTTGTTTATACTATAACTCATTAGTTTCTGCAGTACAGCCAAACAATGACAACAAAACTTATAACTGTCTGTACTTCACACATTACTATAACCTGTGAAATGTGATGTACCATGAGCCAGATGAGCTACTACTTCAGTGATGTTTTTTTTCTTTTCTTTGAAATCACGGGATTGTGTGTTGTGTAGCTTGGGATGCATCTGTACCTCAACAACCAGTTTCCTCTTATCAGTTGTTCTGCACACACAAGCAACTAGCAGCAACGTAGCAACCAGAGACCATAGATAGTCAATGACATGTGGCATCTTCAAGTGATGACGGCTGATGCAAAGTGGGTGGATCCTGAGTTAAACTTTTCTCAACTTCAAGGCGAGCAATTGAAGCAACTACTAATGAGAGTGAAGGATACCAATTATTACATATGGCAGTGTGGTAAATACATTGGAGGGTTACTCGGGCAACTGAAGTCTGGAATGTCTGCTAGCAACCAACTAGCGGGCATTCAGCTACATACCCATACTCAACGAGCGAATCTCTCCCTGTGTGGATCCCGCGTTAGCTTAAAGCCTAAAACATTTAGGTTTAGTCTTCATACTGCTGTAGTTTAACTAAATCTGCAAATGTGCAAATTTTTTTCTGTGTTGAGCTGTACCTGTTTGCTAAAGACACTGAAGTGAGTTTCAAGTAGTTAATGTTTGATGGGTCAGATACATCTTTAAACTCTCAACTAGTGTTCGGATATAATTGCATCAACATATTTTTGTAATAGTGACAGTTTGTGTAAAAATGTAATATGTATAATACACTACTCATCACTACATGAGTTAAGTCAGATGGTTTCATTTTTACAGTTGGTTTCACTTTGTTATCTCCCTCTTGGTTGTCTCATTTACTTGGTGTGTTTGTATTTGTGCTAGAACCAAAGCCAGTTTATGCACAGCCTGGTCAGCCTGACGTGGACCTGCCTGTCAGCCCATCTGATGCCCCTGTACCCAGTGCCGCTCACGATGACAGCATTCTCAGGTAAATACTCTAGACAATGGCTTCAAAACTGAGTACAGCATATACAGTACATGTAATATAATGTGTGCATGTGTTGTCTTGTTATTTTCTTTTTTCATTTCTTTTGAAAAACCCAATGAACTTTTATGCCACATCCTTAAATTTTAGTTCAGATTCTGGCAGAAATTCAGCTTCTGCTTTGGCTTTGTTGTTGTACCCCATTATATTTGCTTGAATAACTGGCTGTTTTTATGTCTCTTACAACTATTGTTTTTAAATCCATGATTTGCTCACCTTGTTACTTAACTCTATCTGTCTACCTGTGTTTTCCTGCAGACCAAGTATGAAGCTGGTCAAGTTCAAGAAGGGAGAGAGTGTCGGTCTGCGGTTAGCAGGGGGGAACGATGTGGGAATTTTTGTGGCAGGAGTTTTGGAAGACAGTCCTGCAGCTAAGGAGGGGCTGGAAGAGGGA
>VVAS01020734.1:1240-17057 GCA_015103295.1 Ptychochromis oligacanthus
ATGCTTTGCCAACTTCTCTCATGAAGTACTTAATTTAATACATTTTTCCACAGGTGATTATAATGCCATTAGGTAAATTCACTCCCTGTCCGCGTGATGGTGGTTAAATTGAAAACATTTTCATAATTAGGTAAATATTAGGCCCCAGTGAGAGGTATATCTGGGGATGTGATTGGTCTGATTGACATGCCTATTTTAGAGTGATTGACAAGCATTCATTATATCAGTTGTGATATAATGACTGTTGTTATCCTTTGTCACTGGAATAGGCAATAGAGAATTTTGCTGTTTGTTGGCATGTTTTATGAGTTTTCTGTCTACCAAAATTGTGCATGTTCTTTTTAAAACTGGAATATCAGCTCTTGAGGGCATTCTTCCCCCCCAGTAAATTAATGTTTGTTTATTTTCTAACTGGATTCAATCTGATTCCAGTTCAGTTATTTTCCAATTTAGATTTATTTATTTATATGGTACCAAATCTTAACAACAGACATCTCATGTCACTTTATATTGTAAGATAAAGACCATACAACAATATGGAGTAATAGCCAGCAATCCAGTGATACCATATAAGCAAGCACTGGGGAGAAATCACTTTTTAGCAGTATGAAATGTTTAAATGAATCTGCCTCACCACTTTAAAGCGACATTTCCCTGCTTCTCTCTGCTACCTAAATTTGAAAGGTCCTGACTTTAACCAGAAAAGATGGCTTCAGGGACCATAGCAGAAACTCAGTCCACACCTGTAACGCATAAGTCATAAAACTTGTGATTGCTGAAACAGATTTGAGTACTGTGCTATACAGTTAGTCTAACTTCATGAACATGGTTGAAAGTCACTTCTCACTGTTCTTGTGGGCTATGTTTAGGTGCATGTCTGCATCACAACCACACATGGAAAAGGCTTACCAGGAGAATTTAAAAAATATGATTGTGACACAAAGATGGAAAATAGTACACTAAGATTGGTTACCGGCTAAAAATCTGTGTAAACACACTTGCATTGGAAGGTACAGAATGAACCATAGTACCATTAATCAAAGTCACACTGGCGTCCTCCTAAAATAAGTCAACAAACAGTGTGCTATTTTCACAAATTAGCTTTGAAAAATAGACAGGCAAGGGCTTCAGACTTGGCACAGTAGTTATCAATGGAAATGGAGTTTCTTTGATAACTCAAACAGTGCCAAGGACATTGCATAACGTCAACTTCTATGGATGGTTTCCAAGAAAAAAACTTGCTCTTCAGCACAAAGCTGCTAAAGAACATGAAAAGAAGTAGAATGTTAAGTGGAGCATTGCTTTCACATAGAGTTGAGCATGTTTGATATAAGCCTGCAGGAATTCCACAGTAAATACCTCCTCCTTAAAGTGAACCATGGAGGTGGGAGTGTGATGATGCAGGGCTGCACAAAAGTAAAAGGTGTTGGGGAGATGAACTTTATAGATGGCAGAATAAATGCTTGTGGATATTCCAAAATACTGGCAGACAAGCTGACTCCCAGTCTCCAGAAGCCTGGCAGGAGAGGAATATTTCAGCACGACTATGATCCAAAGCAGACTGCCAAAATCAAACAAGAAGAAAAAAGTGAAAAATATGACCTAGCAAGTATGTCCCCTGGCTGAATCTAATAGAGCATCCTTTTGTATTTTATAAAGAAACAGTAGAGTAACACACTCCATCCAGAAGAAAGCAGCTGAAAAAACTGGCAGGACATCGCTACAGAAATCTGCGAAACAGTTATATCCTCCAATCTCTCATCTCTCAGAAAAGATTTACTGACCTTTGTAGCATTGAGTTCCTGCTGTGAATCCTGTATTTTAACATAGTAAATCTAAGCTGTCTTAAATTCTGCATAACAGCAAATATCCCACTGTTTGACTTAAAATAATGTAATTACTGAGTAGTGATATAATACTTAATCATTTCATATTTAGGATATATTGTACCGGGGTGTGCACAGATCAGTTGTACACCTCGTATCTACAGATAAGCCACAACATTAAAGCTGCCTGCCTAATATTGTGTTGGTCCCATCCTGCTGCCAAAACAGTTCTGAACCATTTTGGCATAGACATGGGATCTGGCAGCAAGATGATAGCAATGGCTGAATCAGGGGTGTGCTGGTGCATTCTGCGGATTATCAGATGGATTGGGGTCTGACGAATTTGGAGGGTTAACAGCTGGAGCTCTTTATCGTTTTCCTCACGTCATCTGGGAATGCTTTTGCCATGAGCATGCTCTGGTATGCAGCAATGCTTAGGTGGATGTACCTGTCAAAGAAGCACCCACATTAATGCCAGGGCCCAAACTTTTCCAGCATTGTTCGGCTGTTCGGTGGAGTCTGTGGTTGCAGATTGCTCATGATTGCTCCTCAAAATACAGCACTTCAACATCACCAGGTGGCAGACACAGTTAAGCACTCATCTTATAAAATGTCTTAACATTTACAATACACAATTCAAACACAGCATCTTTTTATCTGCGTCCTGTGTATCTGTGTATTGTTGTTTTTGGCGTTCACTTTGTATCATCCCGTTGCTTGTATTCTTTCAGCTGTAGTTATACACACGGGGACTTTCTGAAACAAACCTTATGTCTGTTATTTCTTTTGAGCTTAAAACAAGTCTTTTTTTGCATTCTGAGCCTTCATCCCAAATTAATAACACTGCTGTCTTTCTAGCTGCCTCACTTTGTGTTTGTTCTTGCTGCTGGCTTGCATCCATATTTCTAGGAGTTTATTTTGCTTTTTAACTGGGGAGAAAAATAATGCATGACTTGACATGACTGCTGCAAAGGAGTTAGTCAAAAATTACTGAACCTGATTTTATTGTTCAGTTCAGTAATTAGGAGGAATTTCCTTTTAATTAGGTCTGCTATTAATTAGCTTTAAAAGCAAACACAATAATTTTGACTTGTAGCCCTTTTGTCTTGAATATGAATATATGAAATAGAATATGAAATATGAATATGAAATAGAGCACTGCTTTCATCTTGAGATCTATTTATTTCATTTTTTTTTCTCCCATTTTCTGATATCTCCTACCTGAATTGATTCATTTGTCTTATTTTTCACAAGCTGGCAGTTTTTTGTTTCTTTTTTTCCCCCAAAGGTGAAACAACGTGAAAACGCAAATAACTCAGAGCTGACGTACTGTTAAAGGCTACCATTTCAGGTTTTTTCAGTGAACTGCAATTTATGAACTTTTTTTCCAGATAAAAAGCAGATGGTGATTTCTTTTAAAATCCTGGAATTTTCGGAACCCACTTCAGTCCCTGTTGAATATATCCCACGCTGGACCAAAAAGAGCTTTTTGTTTTAGTCCTGCTTCTCCCATGGCTGTTTCTTTACCAGACCATTCAAACTGTCAGACACAAGGTGGCTGTTTTTCATTATTGCTGAGCTGAAAACAGAAGTATCAACTTGAGTTTTGTACCACCTAAAACATTCAGTGGTAAAAGCACTTTTTCTTGACTGGGAGCAAGATAAAACAACACTTTTGATGTAGTCTCAGTGTTCCTACATTGCTCTAATGGATAGGCAAGCATTGGGTAATTTGACCCGTGAGCAGCACCGGAAGAACAAGGCCCATCATGATGGGATGGTGGTTGTATGCTATTCTCCCTGGGATTTGAACTCCCCCACATCCTGTTTCTTAATGTCTGCTTTGTGCTGTTCGAAGACATAAAAACTCAAACCGTATCCTGCGCCTGACCCCTGAAACTCAACTTTATTTATATCCTTGGTGTGAAAGACTCCATGTGAAAATGATCATATGTTCATTCACTTCAGGATACTCTCTAGATAACAGAGGACCATGTGCCATATATTTCAAACAGGTCCACAAGCAACAAAAATGTGTTTATGTATAGCCAAAAGACCAATTTCTTAATATAAATGGATTATAATTTAGTCAGATATCCTTGCAGACCACAGGGGACAATTTAAATCAATCCTGTTAGAGGGTTAGTAGGAGCACATTCACGTTGTTTTTTTTGTTTTTTTTTATCTGTGAAATCTTCATCACCAGAGTGCGATAAAGTCAGTCTAAAAGACGACACCCTTTTAATTTGAAATGCAGCCAGAATCACATCTGATCTTGAGCCAGAGGGAAGTCTGCCCCTAGGTGTGTCCTCATGTCCCACTATGCGGAGCGTACTACTGTGTGCATTCAAATGAACAGCCATTACCACAGCCACAGAGCCTTAAGGGAAGAAGACATGCTGTGATAAATCAATTGCTATGTTTAAACTAAGGTTAACACAATGATCCAAATGCAGATCTGAGAGAAGAAGTTAGGAAAAAAAAAAGTTGAACTTGAGTGGTTATATCTGCATGGATCCAAATATTCAAAATTGATCAAAACAGAAAAAAAAAATCCACATAAACACCCCAGGGTGAATAAACAGAAGCAAGCTGAACTGGTTTTAGGCGTTTGAAAGAAAAACTTTTCATAAACCGAGCAGAAGAAAAATTGCACCCTGGATTAAGCCTGGTCTAATTGCATTGGTCGTTTGCTTTTTCTCTTTCCAGAAATGGCAGCTTCCAAGCCAAACAAGTCCTCTGCTGACAGTTTGTTTGTAATACAAGTAATTAAGAGCAACACAATAATGTCATCTACTGCGCTGAAAAGACAACAGATATCCATTTCCAGGAAGCTGATTAAACTTGTACCAAACAGAAAGGATAGCTGTTGAAGAAGACAGATGAAGCACATATTCGCCAGTTTTACACGCCATACTGCTCTGATTAAGTCCGTTAGAACATGTAAACACCAGACCATATTAAATCACCTCCCATTTAAACAGTTGACTCGAAGTGTTCAGTTGAATAATTTCAATTGCATAGTACAAGCAGGAAAGTCAAGCAAATGTCCAACAGATGTAAAAACAGCAAAAAAACAACAATGTACAAGGAGACACAAGGAGACACAAGGAAACGTGCATGGAAGGAGGCTGAAAAGCAGATGTACTTACATTTAACAAAGGAAAGACTGGGCTATGAATAAAAAAGACACACAAGGAAAGTGATTAACAGAATCAAACAGGAAGTTACTACAACAGAGAGACACAACATGAATGCAAACAAATGGAGCTGCAGATAAGAAATCCCAGGAGACAATGAGGGAAAGCCTAATGGCAGTTAACTCATAGTCTACACACATTGTCATATTTTTAATTTTGCTTCTATGCAACACAGTTGATCAATGAATGTCAACATGCTGTACATTGATATCATAATGTCTGCCTGGTGGGAGAGTGTGCATTTGCATGTGGTGTTATTTGAATGAGATTTGAGTAGCACTTGCATAGGAGAGGCAAATTTCAAGTGAATTTGGAAGTGCTGTAAAAAGGCAGTGTGATAAAACATGCTTATATTACACACAGAAACAGGAAGTTAGCTGGATAGTGTGCTGGTGTGTCCACGTCTGCAGGGATGCAAGTGAACCTCTGAATAAAAGGTTTCTTAGAATAGATCATTTGTGTATTTCCAATAAACGAATAATTGAATTACTTAATTTCCTTGCAATTCCCTCACAGCCTGCGCTTATTGAGCTGTCCAAAACAAGCACTGTTTTTCACTGCTCATCCTTCTCAGGAATTAATTACATGGTTCTTCACAGGAAATTATTGGATTTATCCATAGTGAATATTTTGCTACCTAACACATGCTTGTCTTTGCCCTTACATGAACCTCTTCATAAAATACTTACACAGAGGCTGCCCAGTATTGCACTTAATAAAGTTTTGTGTCTTGCATCCTTTTATTCAGAGCACCAGTTATCTGTACTGGTGCACATATTACATCATTTTCTCTCTACACACGTCTGCAGAGACTTTCTTTGTTTGCACTCCAGCACAGAGTGTCTTCCAACTGAACTCCATTAGCCTCCTCTGTTGCTGATTGACACCAACGGGTTTTGCTCCACATATTGTGGTATGGCAAGGCTCAACAGACTCTTCAAATGGGGTGTACAGCTAATGATAGACAGTTCTCTCCTTCGTACAGAGACCAAGATACCGTGTTTCTACATACGATAAGACAGAGGCAACAAACACAGTGTTGTCTTTGGTCTTCCCTTACGTTTCTAAACTGGAAAGTCATGGCAGCTGCTGTGAAACTATTAGCAATTTTCCCCTAAAGTATTCATCTTCCATTCTCTTATCTGTGACACTCAGGTATAATAAGGGCTTAGGAGTTTTGAGAGGTGACAAGTCATCGTTATCTCAACACAGTTCACTGATTAGTCTGGCACAGTTTTGTCAAGCTCAGATGATTTTCAGTGGCTCTTTTCCAGACGTAAATCTTATACAGAAATGAGCACACTAATTATGGTCTTTATAGACTTTGCAAGGCTAGATTGACACTACAAACGCTTATTTCAGCTACGTTAAGTTATGAAATGTTTACAGCTGTTGTAAACAAGCGTCCAGAGTTTCCTTGTTCCTGAGAGAAATCCTGAGATGCAAAGGAACATCCGCTTGTTTACAAGAAGCAGAAAGTAGACGGAGGCATAGAAAAAAATTAGTGCACAGTACTATGCAAAAGTCTTGAGCCATGCATCATTTCTTCATATTCTGCTTCCAAGGAGCCAGACTTTCTTGTATTTTTTTAAAAGTGGTCTTGGGCCATAATTCTCCAGGCTTTCTGAAGGGCTTTCAAAGTTTTTCTTTGGGCATTGGCTGCTTTTTCACTCATTTTTCAGTCCGGTCCTTGTACCTGACCATTTTCAGAGGAATGTTTTCTGTTAAGCCACTTAATACTGACCTATGAATCATTCAAGCATAAAAATGTACCTAACTCAAGGGATGAATCAGTCTTGTGTCTACAGACAACTTAGACAACTTTGCAAAGACCCAATTGTAAATTGTAGGCACTTTGTTACAAGCAGCCTGTCACAAAAACACATAATTTGTTCCCATTACTTAGTTGAATCTATGAAAAATGCATAAAATACAGGCATAAAATGGTATTTTTGCACCAACAAGGTGATTCCCAAACTTGGCATATCCCAGCATGGTGTGCACTGTGTCCTTAAAAAATTTGAGGAAAATGGACAAGTGGAGGACAAAAGAAGAAGTGTCCGGCCTGAAAAACTTTCTACAGCAGAGACCTGACATAGGACCTGAGATGCATCTAGCCCTTCAGTTGATCCATCTACTGTTTGCTGAAGCCTCGTCAGAAATGGTCTCAGTGGAAGGATGGCTGTCAAGAAGCCATTCCTAAATAAGGGTAACAGAGAGAAAAGGCTGAGGTATGCCAAATTACGCAAGAACTGGACTGAAAATCAGTGGCAACGGGTCTTATGGGGTGATGAGTCCAAATTTTAAATTTTTGTTTCAGATCATTGTCAATATGTACAGTGGAACAGTGGAGGTTAGGAGAGAGGAACAACACAGTATGGGATCATCTTGACAGAGATCAGAACAAAAGGAAGCCAACATCCAAAGAAGAGCTTTGAATGTGCTTCAAGAAGCCTGGAGAACTATTCCTGAAGACTGTTGAAAGACATTACAAGATAATTTGCCTAATAGAGTTCAGGTTGTGTTGAAGAATAAAGATGGTCCTACCAAATATTGACTTTAAATATGATTAAAATTGTACAAACTCTGTTTTTACCCTATATACTGTATTTGCATTTATGTTTCCACATGTTTCAATAAATCGCTGCAGCTATTTCCCATTTTCCTAGCAACATATAAAGAAATGAGGGGTGACTCAAGACTTAATATTTTCATTTTTTTCTATGTGTGTTAAAAGGGCAGTACAGCTGGTGCAGTGATTAGCATTGTCACCTCACAGCAGTTTCACAAAATGAAGGTTCTGGGTTCAAAACAGTATTTTTTTTCATGTTTTCTCCAGGTGTTCCAGTTCCCTCTCACAGTCCAAAGATATGTGTGCTAGATTGATTGATTGTCTGTTTCTGTGTGTTAGCCCTGTGATGGACTGGCAACCTGTCCAGGGCATATCTCATCTCTTGCCCAGTGTCAGCTGGGACAGGCTCCAGCCCATCTGTGATCCTGAATTAGTTAGGTGGTGAACAAAATGGATGGTTGTGTGTCGAGAATCAGATTTCAAAAGTTTGACAGTGAGCAGTATCACTGCAATTAAGCCTTTTAAAGTCTTTTCAAGGAAACACCATTTGTACAAAACAAATTCAAACAATTATTTGACCAGGCAGTCAGCTTTATATAAAACATTGTGCCTGCTACAGTCTTTGTCAGATTCAGAGTTTACAAATTTAGGAGAGTGAGGAGTACAGCAAGTAGATCATGCAATTACTCTGAAAAAGAGACTCTTTGCACATTTGTTTTTCAGTCAATCTAAGAGACCTCTTAAGCTGCTGATAAATGAAGCTTTGCGCTGTTAAAAAATTCAAATGTGGCTTTAAAAGCAAGACGTCAGTTTTTTTTTCCATCTCCAGCTGTTTCTTCTTTTGAGTGGAAAACAAGGAGGGTGCTACGGGAAGGCTCTGACAGAAAAAAAACAGGGCTGTTAAACAGGGCCAGTGAAAATAGCAGGGGAGCATGCAGTAAGACGGTGACACACTTTAAGAGCTAAAGATTTTCTCTCCATGTAGTTTCATGCTGGGTGTTAATGGATAATGTATTGTTGGTCATGGTGAAAATGTGCGCCATAGTACTAATAAAACAGAAATAAGTACAAAGTGGAAAAAAGAATGAGCCCTGAAATAAGGCAAGTTTTTTTTGGAGGCCTTTTGTCAAAGGCAGTCATGGCCCTCTAACGAGATAACGTGTCAGATTGTTTTCTTTGTAGATGACTTGCCTGCTCTCATCATCTTGCTGTATTTCATCAGTTGCCTAGAGCAGACTTTAACTGTTTTCTTTGGGCTTTTGCTCTGTGAATCAGTGTTACGGTCCTGCTGGAATGCAGAGTTTTTTCAGGAAAGCATACATCCTTGATGAGGCTTCTCTAAACACAGAAGCAGCAGCAAACCCCTCCAGTCACAGGGGCAAAGAGCCTCTTACAGTGTGAAAGAAATGTATTTACTCATTTGAAGCTGGAGTCATGCCTGCTGTTGTCTAGAAATCTTCATATGTTTAGTTTCATGGGTGCTGTTTTGTGAGTGGGCTGTGAGTTAGGTGGGGCAGGAGGGTGAGGGTGGGCATAGGGGGTGTAGGGATAGTTGGGGTTGCGTAATGCAGAGATAGAAGACTTTATGTTAAATGGAAAAATTAGAGGTGATATGATCATATATCTCCAACAGTGTGTGCTGAAACTCAAATCTTTAGCCTAATTTGATGCTGCTTTAGCCGTACGGTGCTATCAAAAGTATTTGTTATGTAATGTTCATGTTTTTGGAGTCTTGCTATGACTCCTGTTTAAGTTACTTCCTGTTTTATTTTGAAGTGCACAACAATTCAACCAGTGCTCTCTGTGTATATATAATCCCTTTCTTCTCTTTATTCTATGCCCAGTTGTCTTGTTACTCCTTGCAGTTGAGTGTTTCAGCTAGCTGCATGTTTGTATTCATTCTTTTTACCTGGTTTCTAGTATGGTTTTTCTTTGTGCATTAATTTTTGCATGTTTTTGTTTTTTGGCATGCCCCTTGCCTGAATTGTTTTCCTTGCTGCCTGACCTTCCATGTGTGACTTCAAGGTTGGAATTAAAGTTTTGGAATTTGCACTTTCACCAGTTTGGATCCTTGCTATGCACAGCTTTTTTTCCTTTTATATTTAGTGGGTGGTATCACTTCAACTGCCGTCTCCAACACGGCCTGTCAACTACGGAGGGTCGGACATGGAGTAAGGGTGTGGATAAGAGTGACCGCATTGACGATTGTCCAGTTTTAAGTTTAAACAGTGTTGTTACGATACCAAGGAAAGTGTCTTGGGAAGTGAAAAGTCCTTCCGTGAGGCTGGTGCCCCTCATGTAGGAAGTATAGGTGTTCACAAAAAAAATGACCAAACTCAATTCCAAAACAATTTGTAGATACAGATGAAATCCATAGGTGCACAGTGCCAGTGATCACTTTTCTTGATCATTATTGTTAAAACCAATCAGTGTATGTTCTAGGAAGCAGAATCACATTTAGCAAACCTCAGTGTAAAGAAATGGAAATGAAATCAGGAAATTGAAATAGATTTTATTTCAAACCGCTGCATCTGAAACAAACTTGATTGAATCTCAAACTTTATCATGTTGGTGAACAAGACAGTAGCTAGGTGGACAGCAATATTATGTTTGTTGAATAGAAATTTCATTTCCTTTGCTCTGGCAGAACACTTGTGGCAATACTAGGCTAAAACATGCCTCAAATTTTAAAAGAAAAAGAGAAAACTTAGAGTGCATGACCCATGGTTACGATTACACTCCTATATGCATATGATTGCAAAGACATTTCCGTTTATTTCTGCAGCAGCATTATTTCATCTTTAGTAGTTTGTTTTAGCATTTGTATTTGTATTTGCATTTGTAATACAAATGCTAAAACATGCTAAAACAAAGAAACAGCTTAAAAGCTGTTTCTTTTTTCATGCACAGGCCTTGGTAAGAGACCAGTAGCTGTTTGTACGCTGCAAAATAATCTTTTTTTTTTTTTTTCTTTTTGTAGCCCCGTGAGTCAAGAGCATGCAGGCTGGGTGCCCTCAAAAATGTGACAAAAGCCCTCAGACATCTATCACCCACTCCATTTCATCACCAAAACTTTGTTTGCAGCACATATTTAATGTAGCAGTGGACTCAAATACTTGGGTAATCAGGCAAGAAAATAAATGTGAAATTTGAACAGCATTCCAACTAATGGCTTACCTCTATTTCCGTGCATGTTTCAGATGGGAAGGTGGAGGTGACAAAGGAGAGCCTGAAGCTCTGCACCATGGGGCCAGGAAAGGTGTTTGGAGAGCTGGCTATTCTGTACAACTGCACCAGGACGGCTACTGTCAAGAGTGAGTCTCCACAGAAACCTGGAAAAACAGCCAAAGTCCTTGCACGAGTCTGTGTTCAATGTACACCTGTTACCCAGGTGACAGATAATATCCCGTTATCACACAAACACACACACACACACAGATCTACACATCTACACACATCCACTGATATCTGTTTCCTTGTTGTAGAGGATTAGGGGCCTTTCTGCTTGCAAGTTATCACGCCTGTGTTGACATAGAGAGAGGGATCGCACGGTATGAATGAGTATTTGGAACACAGCAATAGCATTGTTCCTCAGATCCAGTGAAACATCACCAGTCATTTTGTTCACGATACTCCAGTTAAGTTTCTTGTGAGAACCCCAGTGAGTGAAATGTCAAGGTTTACTGAGCCTGCTCTTTCATGTGTGAAAGCTCCAGCTATGAAGGATGCACAGGGGGTGAGTAGGTGGTCTATCAGACTGGTGATTGAATAGTCAGCCTAATAGAGTAAAGAGAGGAGGCTGAGAAAATACAGGACAGATGGTATACTCACATTTGAGAATTAGTGTGTTATAAGAGTGTGTCGAGATGAAATGTGTGTTTAGGAAGGGCAGGAAATGGAAAATAGTTTGAAAATTTTTTTTTTTTTTGATTGCCTAGATAATAAAGGGTGATTTGAGATGATATGCAGTCTTGTTATGTATTTAAATGATGGATGTAGCTCTGAGGCTGAAAAATGAAGCAGAAGTGCCTTAAACCTTGATTCTTTCTCATAGCAAGCAGGGGCTGTATCTTCTGGTTACAAAAATAACTCTACAGCCCTGAACTTTTCTGGACATTACCCAGTGTGGGTGAATGTAAGAAATGCAAATGTCCGACACAGTTGAATCAAACATTAACATTAAAGAGCTGTGAGTGCTCAAACAGAGTAGAAAAGTGCTATATAAGAAGCAGTCAATTTACCATTTACCATTAAAAGGTTGTTAACCTGCTAGCTCCCTAGTGCAAAGTCCTTTTGATGTCACATTGCATGCATGGAAGAATAGCGCAGGAAATCAACCACTGAATCACTGCATATCATATCTAGGTTTCACCCTCAAATAGTTTCCACTACTAGAAATACTGGAGTACTTCCAGTAGTGTGAATATGTTTAAAGAAATAAATCTCCTTTTGGGTTCTACATGTGAAAAGGGGTAACTTTACACAGTGTCCAGACTTGATTCCCCCCGACACTGTCCAAAGTTAATGTGTGAAAAAGGGCTTCTGAGAAAACCCTACTGCTCACTTCATCTGTGACCTCAGTAAAGAACTTCCTAATGAGTATGTGGTCTCAATCATTGTTCAAAGACTAGTAGTTCAAAGATGCCTGAAAGCATACACTGTGTTATCGCCAAAAACAGGCAGTAACACGGTGTGCTTTCAGACGTGCTTTCTCGAAATTGACAAGGTGCTACTACATGAGCATGCAGTGCTGTTGGTTGCATACTTCTCACTCATGAGGTCTGGTTTTTAAAAAACACAAGATTGTGACATTGTGAAATGCTAAAGTTGGGGTTTTAAAATGGGAGTCCACAAAAAAATGGTTGACATCATGGTTGCTATATCCATCTTTTACAGTTAGGTCCATAAGTATTTGGACAGAGACAAAAATTTTGTAATTTTGCCTCTGTACTTCACCACAGTGGATTTCAAAAAATTAAGGTGTGATGAAAGTGCAGACTTTCAGTTTTAATTCAAGGCGTTTGACTAAAGTATTGCATTACTGGTTTAGTAATTATTTTTATGCATAGCCCCCCAATTTCAGAGGCTCAAAAGTAACTGGACTGACAAACAGTTTCATGGCCAGGTGAGGCCTGTTACCTCATTATTCCATGACAAATTAAGCAGATAAAAGATCTGGAGTAGATTCCAAGTATTGAACTTACATTTGGTAGCTGTTCACTAGAACTTTCAGTATAAGGTCCAAAGAAATCTCAATGCAAGTGAAGGAGGCCATCATTAGGCTGAAAAACCAAAATAAATCTACCAGAGAGGTAACAAAAACTTTAGGAGTGGCCAAATCAACAATGTGGTACATTCTTGAAAAGAAGGAATGCATTGGCCAGATCAGTAACACCAAAATGCCTGAACCACAGAAGACAACTAAAGTGGATAATCACAGAATTCTTTTTCTGGTTAAGAAAAAAACCCTCATAACATCCAGCCAAGTGAAGAGTACTCTTGGGTGGGACATATCACTGTCAAAAGCCACAATCAAGAGACGTCTTCATGAATGTAAATACAGAGTGTTTACAACAAAGTGCAAACCACTGGTTACATTCAAGAACAAGGTCAGACTTTGCCAGATAACATCTAAAAGGGCCTGCACAGTTCTCAAAAAAATGGATGGATGAAACCAAGATTAACTTGTACCAGAATGATGGGAAGAGAAAAGTATGGGGAAGGAGAGAAACAGCTCATGATCCCAAGCATACCACATTATTTGTCAAACATGGTGGCATGGGCATGTATGGCTGCCAGTGGAACTGGGTCACTTGTGTTTATTGATGATGTGACTGCTGATAGAAGTAGCAGGATGAATTCTGAAGTGTGCAGGTCTATACTCACTGTTCAGATTCAGCCAAATGCTGCAAAACTGATCAAACAGCATTTCACAGCGCAAATGGATAATGATCCAAAGCATACTGCAAAAGCAACCCAAGAGTTTCTAAAGGCAAAGGAAATGGGACGGTAAAAAGCTTAATTTGTCATGGAATAATGAGGGAACAGGCCCCACTTAGCCATGAAACTGCTAGTCAGTCAATTTTGCAATTACTTTTTAGCCTCTGAAAATAGAGAACTATGTATAAAAATGGCTGTAATTCTTAAACAGTTAATGAAATAATTTTGTTAAACCCCTTGGAGTAAAGCTGACAGTCTGCACTTCAATCATATCTTGACTGTTTGATTTAAAAGCCACTGTGGATGAGTACAGAGGCAAAATTACAAATAAAATGTCCAAATACTTATGGACCTAACTCTATATACAGTCCATGGGTCTGGTAGGTGAATGTTAATTTGCACATAAAGGCAGTTCAAATTTAAATAAATAAATTCAGGTCACTGTCTAATTGCTGTAGTTGGTAATAAAGAACATACTGTAATATAGTTCAATATGATTACTGAACTATGATACAGTAAATAATTCCATTTACCTAGAAAATGCTGTAAGCCCATTCATTGTGAGCTTGTTGATGTTTCCCTGCTTGGGATGAAAATTTATGTGTGTACGAATGAGTGCATGAATCAAGGGTTTACTCAAGCTTGTACTTGAGAACTAGTTCAAGTGTGAAAGAAAGAGGGTTGGCTATGGTGGCTACTAGGTTGCACGCCCTTTGCTGACCCTCTTGTGTCCTGTAATCCCCTACCTCTAACCAGCCAACCTGATGAAACTCCCAGCTCCTGTTGCTATGGGAACAAGTGCCCACAGCAAGATGAGCCAACTCTTATGGGTTAAAATATTCCCCTTCCCACTGGCGACAGAGTGTCTGCTTTTTTCTTTTGTATATATTCTTTTGCCCACCAGCCTGTACTTCCTGCCACGATCTTAAGACACGTACGTCAGCGCTGCTCAATAAAAACTCATGCATGGAACAAATGATGTAATTGTCTACATAGACAGAAGTGTGTTTACAGTCTAACAGGGTCATTGGTACTGTCTCTGAGGATGGCTGTCTTTGTTTTAACATATGTCGCTATGCATGAATGTACTGAGGAATTCAGCTGCCACATTGGCTATTAGAGACGACAGACTCAAATGGAAATCATGCACCTACTACTAGTGTGCATGGAGCTCCAGCTTCCAATCAGCAGACTTAATTTCATCTGTGCGTGAAACCCTGTAGGAGGATAAATCCTTAAAGTAATTTCAGTTTACATTGCATGGTCTCCTAAGTCATATGCATGATTAATTACTTCTTAACAGAATTTAGATGAGGAACCTGTTAATGTTGACTCATGGGAGCTCATCCACAAACTGTCTACACTTTCCCTCCTCCTTCCTTTTACTGTGGTGCTAACTCACAAAATAATGACACCATTGCAAACTGTGATAATGAAGAGATTCCTGTCACCTATTGAGAGTCTCAGAAACAATTAAGAGCCATTATGTACAATGACTCATTTACAGAAGATGTGTGCATTTATGACAGGTCTTTCAACACAGTCAGACCTGTCAAGAACAAGCCAAGGCTTTTATAAAGTAGCTGATGTAATAATTGAATTTTAGTGTGTTTCTTTCTTTCAAGAATTTTAGTGCATTTACAAAGTTTTGTGTTAGTTTGCAATAAAAGTGGCACAAGTGTTTAAAATTTTACTTGAATTTCAAGTCAGGGTTAAGAGTAAAACTCAGATTAAATTCTTTTTTAACAGTTTTTAAAGTCTTAATCATTGTTACATTATGCACTTGATGTAGGCTCACATTTAAATTGCATTTACTTTAAATTTAAAATGATTTATTTTTTGTTCATTTTAGGGACTCACAGAGGGGAAAGCAGCCCGGTTTTGGCAGTTCATCACAGTGAGAACTGTGCCTGGTAGTTTTCCATATCTGTCTTACAACAACAAACAAAATAACAGGACTTTGATAACAATAAAAACATTGATAATTTTAATTACAGTAGATTGCACACAAAGTTTTATTCCTATGCAGGCTGTGTTTTAAACAACACAAATATTAAAAGAACTAGCTGCCATCTGGTCGGAAAGAAAAACATAATTTAGAAAATACTTGGCAGTAACAGAATGATCAGTATCTGTTATTGTACAATGTCTAAAACAGGGGTGTCAAACATATGGCCTTCTGGTCAGAACTGGCCCTCCAAAGGGTGCTGTCTTCCATTTCTGCTGTGGTGTTACTGCTTTTTTTTTTTTTTTTTTTTTAAACTAAAATAAAAATTTTT
>VVAS01020737.1:2187-17689 GCA_015103295.1 Ptychochromis oligacanthus
TTTTTTTTTTTTTACTGTGCAATTTTGGAGGCAAATATAGCAATATCTCTCATGCTGTCATGACAGGCAGGTGGAGCCATTGTCTTGTAATTATACATTGAAAACTGAAGACACAGTAAAGTCAAATGGCTGAAGAGGATAGTGTTCATATCTATGAGGAGATGAGCACTGTCTGAAAAAGAGGTTACACCATCATAGGGAGAAAGATTTTGGTTTGTTGTCACTTCTCCTTCTGGGTCATGACTGGTGACTGGAAGCTATGGTTCCCAGGCTCCCTCAGAGGAAGTTGTGCCTTCTGACCTCCCAGCTACACACATCCTGTCTTATCAGAGAAGCTTAAGCAGCTTACTTACTGCACCCATGCCTCCATAGTTCTCAGTTTTCTCATCTTATTCTTCATTTTGTTTAATCCCCCCTTCTCATTACATGGCTTCAGTATTCTAGATTCACTTTATCCTTGATTCCTTGGAACTTTTATCCCAGAATGTGAAAATTAAACGTATATGTACTCCATTACCAATTGCACATATGTAACATTTATGTCAGTTTTACCCCTGGAACAACCGGTTGGAATTTGTACATTATTTTGTTTGGTGTCTATGTATGTCTGAACTGAAAGCTTATGTAGGGATAAGCCTGGATGTGAAGTCTCATTGCCTGGCTGTTTATTCTTATCCAGAAGCCAATGACTTCTGAAGAGACACTCAGGCAGGTCTGATTGGAATAACTGAGGTCCGCCAGCAAAAAATTCCCCAGTGTCTCCCTCCCTGTCATCAGAGGAAGGGATGGGTCCATCATTAAAGGATTCAGGAAAAGGCATTCACTTTTCCACTAAGCATAATTTCCACAAACACTTTGATTTCAGCTAGGCAGCATTTTACTAAGGCTTAACTTTTCTTAATTTAAAAAAATTCCAGAGGTGTTGGGGCTTAAGCACTTTGCCACATGGGAAGACCATCAGATTGCTGCATTATTGTCACTGGTTTTAGTTTTACTAAATGTTTTATTACTTCATCCTTCTTTAATATCTCTAGTGGTTTTTCAGGCAACATTCTCCTTAGGTTGTCACTGAGAACCTTTGGCCGTGCCTCACATCTTATTTTTTGAGGGCATTAAGTACATGAGAGGCTGTGCTGGCCTCAGTCAATCCATGTGACATTTTCTGTCAAAATGTTTGATCCACATTCATTGTGCAGAATGAATGTGGATTCATTCTGTTTAGTAGTTGTATATAATCCACATTCATTGTGCAGAAAATGTTTGCCATGGAATGAAAATAAATATAATCCAAGATACCTTTTTTTCTGTTAAGGCAATATTAAAACAAAACACTGGACAAGTCATTGTAGTTCAACTTGTATTCTATCATGGGGATGTGGCCTTTTCAATTTCAAAGTTTTCCAGAAATCTGGTTCAGTTTAGGTGGTTGGGTGGGGTTTTGTGGTTGAGTTCAATAGAGAATGCTTTGAAAGACCTCAACCCTAGGATTCATGCAATGTGGTTTTGGGCAAATGCATGGCTATTTGAAAAATGCGAGGGTGTATTCTTCCTGATTGACACTAGAAGCCAATCTGTTTTGATAGTGTGTTAAGTAGCAAGAATTGTGAGTGAGATTTCTGGCCCTTTTTGTAGCAGTATTAGTGAGCACATAGCAACAAGAGTACATTTTTATTCCCGCAGTGCAGTAGATATGTGCAGTCCTCACTGCCAAGGAAATGTCTGGCATTTCCTTGGCATTCTGGATTTATATTCTTATACATGTTGACCTGAAGAGTGAGAGGCTATCAGAGGTGGGAAAGATTCCCTTAACAGTCCTCCGAGCTTTTTAGTCAGATTAATTACCACTTTTCCTCAAGTAAGTTAAATGTCCTTCTAGTCACATGTTTAATATTCATGTTTAGGGTGGCTCTGGAAAGCTTCTGGAGATTTCAATACTTTCATTGTGTACCTAAACACAATTGTTGAAACAAACCTTGCCCTTTAGACTGTGAAACAGTCATCCTTTTGGACATGATTGTACTTAATTATGAGTGAATTGGTTCAGCACAGTGCTCAGAGCTACCTGCATATGTAGTAGGATCAGTCTTCTGAAGTGCTCCAACTGTCCTTATGAAACCCTGTCTCTCATCACCCCCCTTTTTTCTCACTCTGGCTCTGTCTCACCATGGGTTACTGTTGCCAGGCTACAGCCCAGGCCTGAAAGACTAGCTGTTTGGGTCATTGCCCCCCCCCCCCCCCCCCCCCCCCCCACACCCCCACACACACACCCCCCCACCACCCCCCACCCCCCCAACACTTTCATTCAAAGAAGTTCTGACTACTTTAGCTCTTTTATTTGGACCACAAAACATTCCCCAACCCCCAATCTGGCTCTCTGCTGAAAAGGAGAGAGCCAAGCTGGAGAGAGCAGAGCAGAGGAGGTTGCTGGAAGGAGGGGGTGTAGAGATGGGCTCCTGTTGGCAGTGTGGTGTCAGTGTGGACTCTTCATAAAGGAGAAGAGCTGGTTCCAGCTTACTTGTGGAAAGAGGGGGAAGGGTATAAGGCAGCTGTGTTGAGAAAATGTTTTAAGACTTTTCCAAAAGGTTTGATTATGTCTTCATAGCAACATCAGGCTTGAAAAAAAATGTAAGACTAACAATTCTCATGCAACAAAGAATGTGAAAAGTTCCCTCAAGTGAAAACACGATAGGTCTATTGTTTCTCTTTCTTTCCATTTGTGTTAGGAAATGCCCCCTGAGATAGGAAGAATCCTTTTTAGTTGTTGTTTTGTGGAGCATGACTGTGTGTACCAACCGTGTCAGAGATTACAGCCTCTTTGTTCACAGGTGAGCCACCCTATGACCTCTGGCTGAGTTGCCGCTATTGTATAAAAGAGGATGAGCTCAGGTTACCCTGCTTCAGTGACCCAGAAAGCAGGAAAACTAGCATTGTGTTACACAAGTAACAAGTGACAGAACTCACTTACATAAATCAAATGGTTTTCGTCATGAGATCACCTTACTTGATACAGAACAACTATGAAATCACAGCACACTGACTGAATTCCATTTTTTAAATGTTTTATAATCATTTGCACTTTAAGCTCTTTATTAAATGTTTGACAAAGTTGCTGTCTCTTTTTTCCTTCTTATATAATTCCCTCAGTGGATCTTCTCTTTTATGCACTCATGATACAACCGTTGCTCAGAGCCTGAGGCTGTTTGTAAGTTTCTTTTCTTTGTGTTTGGGTGTGTAGTGATTGTTGCATGTGTTTGCTTTGTTGCAGTGGTGCCTCCACACAACAGTCTTGAAAGTGTTTGTTAGGAGGAACTGTTAATGCATGTATTTGTGAAAGGTGAACAAATCGCCTGAGATATGTAAAATGGCCCATGTGTGAATGTGTGTGTGTGTTGGTTACAGGGCTAGTCCCATGGGCAAAACAGCACTATTGTTTCGGCTTAAAGTCTGGCAGCAGAGGTAAATGCTAGATAGCCAGAAGTCCACTGACATATGTGAACAGATGCATGGTGTCAGTATTGCAGCTGGCAAAAACCTTCATATGTGCTGACAAGGAAAGATTACCCACTCTGCCCGTCTCTCTGTTGCACCCAGAGACCTCCTCCTCATCTGCTGTACTCTCTTCCTCCAAGGTCAGATGTCGACACTCACCAAGTATGACTCAGGGGGCCATTGCACAACAGCAAACTGCACCTGCCATTCACATCCGCCACAATTAAAGTTGGGCTCAGGCACAGATCCTGCCCTTCTGTTCCCATAGGCAGTGGAATCCACAAGGTTATAAAGAGCCTGATAAGGAGACTTTTCTTAGTGGTGTGAAAAGTGAACCAGGAAAAAGTTGCATGTCTCTCACAGTCTCTCACAGACTCTGCACTGATAGCACTGTGATTTGTGTGTTATGGGAGTAGCATGTTGGCAATGAGTCAGGTCTAGACAAAAGAATGTGTGTTTTGGCTGCTTAGTTCACTGCACATTTGTAAGGGAGGACAAATAATTTATCAGGCATTACCACTATCATCATTTTTATAGGCCCACCCACATATGCACTGTTATACATGTTTGCTAATGCACTCTGAAAGCTGAAAACATATTAATTCCAAAGTATTTTAATCTCTATACATACACTCAACATACACTTGTAGACATATTACTTTCCTGGAAGGAGTTGATGAGTTCTTTCCACTGAAAGTCATGATGGTCTTTGGAGAACAACGCCTGTTGAGTTTCTGGCTTTTTGGTTTTCATCAACAGTCAAATATGGCTCCGGAAGAATTTGACTGTCAGTCTGTGTCCTATTTTTCAGCTGTTAAAGAAATTTTCTTCATCAGTCCTTTCAAAGACCGCTTTGTGCCACATTTGTGTTTCATTTTTAGTGACACCCTAGATTCCAGACATAGTTAATTTGCCTCTAAATAAACCCAGCCAAGCCATGACAAATAGCCATGGGAACCATGGGTGGGGGGTGGGGGTGATTGGTTGGGTGTCAGGCTTGCTTGTTCATCTGTGAGGTTGCTAAGGCAACAAGAATCGTGCATGAGGAGCGAGTACTGTGTTTTCAGAGCAAAGGACCAGGGATTACAGGAAATATGACATGACATTCTTGCTGGACCAGACTACTCTTGTCTCCTCTTGATCTCCCTCTCTACCAGTTGTTCCTTCTAAAGACAGTCTCTCCTGCGGAGTACCCCCGCCTCACACTCTGTAGCCTGAGTGACATTATCATCACAATTAAACAGGGGATCCTGTAACATCTGACCTCTCAGCACGTGAGAGGAGAAAGATGTTGCAGTTAAAGCAAAGCTGTCATTCAGGGGAGCTTTAGAAGAAGGAAAAGTAGCTGTAGTAAATCTGCAAAATTTGTCTCTCAACATGGGCGCTCAAGTTTGGCTTCAGTTAAACTTCCTGACCCAAGTCTGAATGCTTCGGTATTGATGGAAGATGTCAATTCCCTATATCATTTTTTAAACAGTTAAATTCAATATACCACCAAACTATTGCTTTGGAAACATATTTGCACATTCTTGTGGATAGTCTTGTGTGCCTTCATGCCTAGCCCACTATTTCACAATTGCCTTTGGAAAGTTGGAAAAAAAGCCAAACAAAACTGAGAAACTTTACATTTTTTTCTACCAATGTAGGACAGCCATAAACAAAGCATCCTTGTTCCCTGAAAATCTAGATCTGGATCAGTGTCTCCACACCCTAATTTGAAGCAGCTTCAGCCTCCTAGCCAGGAGCAAGAGCATTTTAACCTTTTTTTAATGTCATTTTTGGTTTTCTTAGAAGGGGAGTGCACATTTAAAAAAGTAAAAAGAAACAAGTATAGTAATGATGCTCCTGTAAAAGAGAACAGATGAAAATCCAGTGTTGATCCTGCCCAGGGCTTTCTCTCCTATGAAAGGGATGACAGTGCCAGAACCCAGCTGTCACTGCTCTGCCATCAGCATCAGTCTCTTTGAAGAGGGTTCCTGTCCCCAGTCAAGGGCTTCACTGTGGGTGTAGAGTTAACAGCTCTCTAAACCTTGTCTTAACTCCCATAGGACTTCTGCAGAGAGCAATAGGAAACTCTATTTATATATTTATCTCAGCTTCTTTGTGCTGCATGTTTAGGTCAGGCTTAAGCAATGTCTACACAGCTTGAATAGAGAAAAGGCAGCACATTTGCGCAGGAGAAGCTTTAAGTCCTCCACCTCTGTCTGTGCAGAATATATTCAGACGCATTATAGGCCACACCTGTATAGGGAGCATTCAGAACCCAGTCCTCACCGTAGTAGCAGAATGAATAGTGCTGGAAACATAAAAATCACCTTTGAATTAGTTAAATGAATATTTTAAAGCCAGACATCACCATAGATAGATATATTTATTAAACTAGAAACAACACAACGAACAACTGAAATGTGTGGATTAAACACCTTGTGTGTGGACAAGCTGTTTGATCAAGTAATGTGCTTATGCTTTAGAATACAGCCACCAAGAGGACAGTTAGTTATTTCATTTAAACACCACAGCTGTTTCTCCTATTCAGTTCAAGAGCACTGTGTGTAGTCATTGTTTTTCCTCATGTTAGGATTTGTTGGCAATTGTTAAATTTCCAGACTGTCTCTGGGTGTGTTCTTTTTCATATATGGGAACAGAAATAAGAGCTGAGGTACGGGAAATAATTTAGCAGTGGAGAATGTTAGCTGACATGGAGAAAATTAGGCTTTCCAGCTGAAAATAATAGTGTGTGACTGATGAAGTCAATAAGACACATGGGCTAATTACTAACTCTTTTTATTCTCAAGTCTGTTTGTGGCTCCACTCCATATATGCTATATATTATGAGAAAAAAAATACAAAAAACAAAAAACAAATTCATTCCAGGGCAAGAACTATTACTCAAGGTAGCAGACCTTGCCAAAGTGTCACTGGGTCCTGACTGCCAAACCCAGAGCATGATGGAAATTGCGCTACAATTGTCAAAATTTAGCAGCTCTGTCTTAAGTGCCCTAGCCTGTCAGTTTTGTGACCTGTTTTGACCAATAGGCCACATCCTGATATTTGTGTGTGTGTGTGTGTGTGTGTGTGTGTGTAGATGTCGTCGTGGATTCATTGGTCCCCTCTGTCAACACCCGGATCCTTGTCATCGATCACCATGTCTGAATGGAGCAGCGTGCAAGAGCCAGGTGGTCAATGGTATCCCACAATACACTTGTGTGTGCCAGAGAGGGTTCAGAGGTATGTCTAAAAGAATGCATCTGCACTGGAAAGATCAGGTCTTGTAAGATAAATTCAAAGTACTAAATTGAGTTCTACTCACTATTTAATTCCCAGGCCAAGACTGCTCCCTCATTGATGCCTGTGCCACAAGTCCCTGTGCCAATGGAGCCCGATGTGTCAATTGGAATAACCACTACAACTGTTCCTGTCCCCCTGGCTTCCAAGGAAAGAACTGCCGCAATGACATTGACGAGTGCCGCAAGCCTGGTGTGTGCCTCAATGGTGGAATCTGCCTGAACACCCATGGGTCCTTCCGCTGTCAGTGCCAGCCAGGCTACAGCGGGCGCACATGTGAGGTGTCCACCTTGCCTTGTGCCCCATCACAGTGCCTTAATGGGGGCACATGTCGACAGACCAGTGACCATTCCTATGAGTGTGCTTGCCTACCAGGTAGAATATCTCTTTCACAGCAGAGGAGAACACACACACAAACTTGTTTTTTTTTCCACTGCTACAGGCAAACAGATTTTCTCAGCCTGATGATGTAGCCTTTAGTGTTTTTGCTGGTATTTTATTCTGTGTCTAAGGTCAGCTTCCTGTCTGCTATTAATAGCTTCTAATAGTAAGTGGATTGGTGGGAGAGTTAGAAGCAGCCAGCCTGCACTCTTCTCTGCTCTCGTCACAACAGAAGGAATTTATTTTATGGGCTTTCTGGTTTCCCACTGGGAGCTGACAGGAAATGTCTTTTGCCAGAGAGGAAGTCATTGAAACTGTGAGAGATTATAAAACAAGCAAACACAGAGGGGGGGTGTTGACCTCTGAAGTAGGCAGGAGTCAGTACTGTTGCTGATATTATGTGGGAAGATGTAAACAATCAGACACCCATTGAACCCTTTTACTGTCCACATTGCTCTCCACCTTCTGTTGTGTGCAAAATCTGACTTAAGAATATGAGCAGAAATGTTAGGGTTTCCAAGAGGCATGTGTTTGCTACTGTATCTGTGTATCATAACTCCTTTGTCTTTAAATTTGTCTTAGGGTTCGAGGGACACAACTGTGAGAATAATGTGGATGACTGTCCAGGTCACAAGTGTATGAATGGAGGAATATGTGTTGATGGAGTTAATACCTACAACTGCCAGTGCCCACCAGAATGGACAGGTATAGCTCTTCAAATTAACTTTAAATGCATGTATACACATCATGTATGTATACATGATGTTTGAACCAATATGTCACCTGCCCACTAGGACAATACTGCGCTGAGGATGTGAATGAGTGCCAAATGCAACCCAACGCATGCCATAATGGGGGTACTTGCTTCAACACCATCGGTGGCCATACTTGTGTCTGTGTTAATGGTTGGACTGGAGATGACTGCAGTGAGAACATTGACGACTGTGCAACAGCTGTTTGCTTCAATGGCGCCACCTGCCATGACCGTGTAGCATCCTTTTTCTGCGAGTGCCCAGTTGGAAAGACTGGTAAATAGGTTTTTCTCTCTGCCTCTATGGGCCTTTTAATCCTGGTTGATAAATTGTTGATATATGTGTTCTTTCTGTGACTTTGCCACAGGTTTGCTATGCCACCTTGATGATGCATGTGTAAGCAACCCCTGCAATGAGGGAGCAGTGTGTGACACCAACCCTCTTAATGGCCGTGCCATTTGCACATGCCCTGCTGGCTTTGTAGGGGGTGCCTGCAACCAGGACATGGATGAATGTTCAATTGGTAAGTTTTCTGACAAATATCAGTATTGTTGTTATATGCTCTGTGCTCTGTCTTTCTCTGAGTGTGTTTCATATACTGATCCTTAGCCTTCTGCCAACAGGTGCAAACCCATGTGAGCATTTTGGAAAATGTGTGAACACAGAGGGGTCTTTCCACTGTCTGTGTGGTCGAGGATATGCCGGCCCACGTTGTGAAATTGACATCAACGAATGCTTGTCCATGCCTTGCCAGAATGATGCCACTTGCCTGGACCGCATTGGAGAGTTCACCTGCATCTGCATGCCAGGTAGAAAGACTTTTTAAAATAGCCTCTCCATTATGATGTAGGAAAATATGAGTTTTTTGTTGTTGTTGTTGTTTTTGTTCTCAAAAACTTGGATTCTTGATATCTAATTCAACAACACACAAAAAAATGTGATATTTTTGATTATGGAAAAAAAATGTCTTTCAAAAGCTTAACTGTTGAATACAGTATGTTTTCTACACTACTGTATATGCAAAGCAGGCTTCAGGTATATGTTTCCTATTGGACCAAACAAGTTGTGGTTACATAAATCATGTTTGCAGTTTACATACCTTACACTTGGGTTTTAGGTGAGCACAGAGAAACCTCCTACTTTAATTTAAAAACAACTTTTTAAGTCTCAAACTCTGGATATCCATTGTTTGATAAACTGAAGATTTAATATCCAAGAGAATCGGTTTTCCAAAACACTTTTATGGGCAACAGGACTTTAAATTGTGCTTGAGAATTGCCATTTACTTGATATACTATTCAGCCGAATGCCATTCACTAGGCAATAGAGTGGCACAATTATTTAAATAGTTGCTATTTAAATAATATAAATAATATTTAAACTTGGACCTCTAAAGAAACGCCATATACAGTGCTGCCATACTGACTGCCAGGGTAAACTGTTATGTAATACATTTCCACCAGCACTTGGGGTATGGAGGCACCTCTCCACCCTCAGCGCACTGTACGACCAGATGGAGTATTGGTTTGGACTGAGTGATAGTTTTGACACTCTGGGACAAAAACACAGTGAAACTCTCATGCACAGTCCTACATGCATGCTGGGGTTTTGGGAGCTATACAAATTAGAGCCGGGAGTTGGGTCTATAGGACTGGATGTGAGAGAGGGCGAGCAGTTAGGGGGAGGAGTGTGCTGTGAATACTAATGAGTGGTAGAGTGGTGGGAATGGAGTGGAACAATAGGGCCCCTCTGTGCTCCACTTTGCACCCCTCATATACACAGAGAGGGAAAGAGGCTCTTTCCCAGAGCCTGGTCCCCTCCCCCGTCCAGAGACAGGGCCTTCCTCATCACCCTCCTCATCATCAGTCAGCCTGGCAAAACTCATGTGGAGCTGCTGATTATTTCTGATTCCACGCTAACCTCACCACAGGAGCAAGACTCACATTCTGTTTCACCTCAATGAAGGACCTAATGTAAAAAGCATAACATGCATCTGCTGAATGGGACACTGACCCAAGGAGGAGCAATGCTCCATGGACAGTAGGGTGTGGTGATTTCAGTTCAGTAGAGTAGGATGCTATGGTTCGGCAAAAACAAGTGTAAAAAAAAAAACTCACGACTGAAAAGTTTCCCACAGAATACACATGTGCACACCACGCTAGCTTGAACTGACATACCCTACTCCAAAGTAAGAAAAGTGAATCAGATCAATAGCAATTAAAAAGAAGTCTTATTTTCATTTTCACTTCTGTCTTCCAGGCTACAGTGGCACTTACTGCGAGATTGATGTCGATGAGTGTGAGAGTAACCCATGCGTGAATGATGGCATCTGTCGGGATATGGTCAATGGCTTCACATGCACATGCCAGCCAGGTAAGGCTGTTTTGAATTACTTTTATTTCAGTCACAGTGGTTACTAACAAATTGGAGGAGAGGTTTATTGAAGATTAAATACGTTTGTCTTCTACCATGTGGTTAATATTTTGATCCAAACCATTATCTTTTCCTAAACTTATTTAAGTAGTTATTGTTCCTAAACTTAACCAAAAAGTGTCTGAAATCTGAAAGTCAAAAGTCTGATTGCAAACTCCTGTCTTTTGGGTGAAAATCCAAAAGACAGGAGTGATGATTTTTGCCCCTGCCTGCTTTCCAACTTCCTGATCCAAATTTTTCGTGTGTTTTTTAAAATACTTTCTCTCAAATAATTTCTTATTTGGCAAGATGGTTTTCTGGAGCACTACCCCGTATGTGAAAACCAACACTAATGGCTTGGGAGTGACAATGTGCTGGTTAACATCTCTAATACACTGACAACGTCAGTAAAGACAGAAAACCAAAGTTTAAATGTCCCCAGGACCAGAGGAGGGAGGGTCAGCCTCACTACTTTTGCCTGCTGGTATTTAGAGCCACCACTCGTATAAAAAGCTAGGCCCAAAAGTCTGCCTATCCTCTTGCTTGAACAAAGACACCATTGTGACCCTCGCTTCCCTCCTCTGTGGAATGTGGAAAGGACAGCAGCCTCCCTCATCCTGCCCTCATGGTGGCAGTGGGAGGGGGGACAGCAGTCCCGCTAATGAGATTCTTTTCCAGGTTCGCAATTTACATCTGGGGCAGACGTCCCCCCTCCACCCCCCATCTAGCTATTGAACTGGTGGAGCTGATGCAGGCAGTGATGGGCGGAGGGGGGTGGGGGGCTCCCCAAAAGAGAAAACAATCCCACCGCCTCCTCCAGCACCCCCTTTACCAGCCTAAGCACCAACACACAGACCATCCTGACACTGTTAATCAACTGAGCAGTGTGTTACCAATGCACCAATTCACCCCTGTCTGGGCACTGTGCCCAGTGATTTCAAGCCTGCCCAGTTTCTCAGACTACTCAAGCTATTTTTCTTCTTCTTCTTCTTCTTCTTCTTCTTGTTCTTCTTCTTCTTCTTATTGTTGTTGTTGTTGTTGTTGTTGTTGTTGTTGTTGTTGTTGTTGTTGTTGTTGTTGTGGTGGTGGTGGTGTTGTTTTTATAACCTCTTTCTCCATTCATATGGCGATAATAATTAAATATAGGATATATCCTATATAATCCTGTGTAGAATAAACAATTTTCACACACAGAACGTGTCAAAATTTAAGGTGAGTTGAAGACGGACGGATAAGTTGCATATCCATGCCCAGATATTTCATACCACTAGATAATAATATTATTTGATTTTTTTTTATTGTGAGCCCCTCCTCTGAAACATTTTCAAGGTCACAGGCTTTCTATTGCATTTTATAGTGGTCGGCTCTGCGCTGGTCCAAGTGCATAGATAGCATGTCTTTAACCAGTCGAGGTCTCAGAGCCTACCTTAGCCAGACATTACTAACCTAGTCATAGACCTCTGGCCTTCTTAGGAGAGAAGATCTGCCCTCTGACCTTTGCATGGATCCTTTCGCTGGACCTTCTTTCTGACCCTTAACCTCTATGTTTGCATGTCCCAGGGTTTACAGGCACCATGTGTCAAATCGACATAGATGAGTGCGCCAGCACGCCTTGCCAGAATGGAGCAAAATGCTACGATCGACCCAATGGGTTTGAGTGCCGCTGTGCTGAAGGTAAGCACTTCTTTACTTAATAGTCGTTGGAGAGAGGAGACAGAGACAAAACAGCAGATGAGCCTTAACCACTTGTTTTGGTTCTTTGTTAAGCATTTAGTGTTTTTAGGGAGTGAGCTTTTTCTCTGGGTGTCTGCTGGCCAAACAGACTGACTTGAGGCCCCTAATCCCCCTCTTTCCCTCATCGGCTCTCAGGATCATGGGGTCACTGAGGACCAGCAGTTGCCAAGAAAGGAGGCTTGGTCATCACCCTGACATCTGTTCATCTTTAAACCCCCTTACAACACCTTATGCTGCATCTTAACTTTCATTCCTTCACATTCATTTCTGTTCATGCTAAATAAGAAAGCCATTGACCTGTAAAGTTTCTCACAAAGTTTGCATGTAAAGCTTGACTTGCATGTATACATTGATATTTAATATGTTTGTTTGGACCTATGCCTACTGAGGAGCATGGTCATTGTTTCAGTGACCAGCTGCTTGGTATTCCTTGTGTTTTTGGGCCCCTTCTGTTGAGTGAAGTGGCCCTGTTTGACGTGGCGCGGTCTATTGTTCTCTCCACCTCTGAGAACAATAGCAAGACTGGGAGGCCTGTGTAGGACCCTTCTTTAGTGCTTTACCCATCTCAGCATTGCTCTAAACACATACCACACACACCAAGTTTCTTGTCTGTTACACAGACACCATTGATATGGAAACCACAGTGGTCAAAAGCCCAACTGTAGAAGCTTTTATGAAAAAAGCAAACATGAAAAAAATGCAGAAAACAGACAGAAAATTAAACACAATAACAGCTATGTTAAAGAGAAAGAGGAACATTTAATATTCACAGAAGATTTTAATATATGAGGACTAGAATGAAAAAAAAAATAAGAGGCAATATCAGGGTTACAGGGAACAAAGTTTGAATCTTTGTGACTAAGTACCTTATCAAATGCATTTGTGCTTTCTTTCTCTGTAGGTTATGAGGGGACACTTTGTGAGAGTAACATCAACAACTGTCAGCCTGACCCATGTCACCATGGTACCTGCATAGATGGCATTGCCAGCTACACCTGTAACTGTGATCCTGGTTACACAGGGTATCGCTGTGAGAATCAACTTAATGAGTGCCACAGCAATCCATGTCAGAATGGGGGCAAGTGTGTGGACCAGGTCAACAAGTACATCTGCCAGTGCCAACATGGAACTTCAGGTAAGAGAAAAATCTCCAGAGATAACACATCCTTTAATTTATGTAATTTCTTCACTTTAAAAATGCTGTTGCTGTTCAGCAATATAACAATAATGTTGTGTAAGTATATAAAATATTACATAATTTTCATTTACACCTTGTGTTCTGAAATGTAATGAAATATTTTATGCCATTGTTAAAATAAATTGTTTCTACAATCCTAATGTAAAAACTCTTTTTCCACCCAGGCACAAACTGTGAGATAAACTTTGATGATTGTGCCAGTAACCCATGTGACTATGGCATCTGCAAAGATGGCATCAACCGCTATGACTGTGTTTGCAAACCTGGCTTCACTGGTAAGGCCTTCTGATAGTTTCTGATAGAATTTGAAATAAAGCAAATAAATCCTCACTGGAAATGTTAACAAAACACTCTTTGATTATGTCTAACATCTCTCCTGCCAGGTCCCAAATGTAATGTGGAAATAAATGAGTGTGCATCCAGCCCCTGTAGGAATGGAGGAACATGTGTGGATGAAGAGAACGGGTTTCACTGCCTGTGTCCTGAAGGCTTTAAACCCCCTTACTGTTACTCTCAGGTGGATGAGTGTGGCAGCAGCCCATGTGTCCATGGCTCATGCAGGGATGACATTAACGGGTATATACAGTTAACAGCTTTGTAAAACTTGTGATTCAGTATGTGATTCAGATGGCCACATACCAAGTAAAACCTTGGAATGGTCTCCTTGCAAGCTTGTGGTTAATCCTATAACTTGCACATCATTTCAATGCTATTTAAATTTTACAAACTGACAGCTTTTGGCTTATGGACTGTACTCCGGTATTTCCAGTTACCGCTGTGACTGTGAACCAGGATGGGTAGGAAAGAACTGTGACCTAGACAGGAACGACTGTTTGCCAAGTCCCTGCCAGAATGCTGGCACATGCATTGATCAGCTCAATGGTTTCACCTGCAAGTGTCGCCAAGGCTTCAAAGGTAAGAGGGCAGCAAAGTAGCCAAATGCACATCAACATCAAAATGTACAGTACAGAGTGGAATACACATGTACAGCACATGCAGTAGAGAAGAAATAACTAAACCTAACAGAAATCTTCTAAAAGATCCCTCTGATGTCTTCCATAACTTTCATCCTAGGCTATGACAATTGTCTGCCTCCCTCTAGTGGTACATTAAAATATGCTAATACATACATGCACAACTATCACATTTCAGTTCAATTTAATTCCACTACATGTTCATCTCCTTTACCCTTTTGACAGGTAACCTCTGCCAGGAGAACATCAATGAATGTGAGTCAAGTCCCTGTCTGAACAAGGGCACTTGTGTGGACAGTGTGGCGAGTTTCACTTGCCTGTGTGAGCTTCCTTACAGTGGGCCCACTTGCGCTGAAGTCCTTACTCCTTGCTCTCCTAATCCCTGTCTCAATCATGCTGTCTGCATCCACACACCAGACTACATGGGTTATCAATGTAAATGCCCACCAGGGTGGCAAGGTTAGCAAATTTTTTATTCGGTCATCTCAGTGTTTACTCGTCTATCATTGATAATATGCTTGGAAGCTAACAAACTATATCTTGTTGTACCCCTCGTTTACAGGTCAGTTGTGTAACAGAGATGTGAATGAATGTATCGCAAACCCCTGCAAAAACCGTGGGACCTGCACTAACACGCTAGGAGGCTTTGTGTGCTCTTGCAGAGCAGGATATACTGGGCTTACCTGTGAAACAGACATCAATGACTGCTCACCTAGTGAGTGGCTGTATACACTTAAAATTATTATAGAATTATTATATGTGTCCGTTACTGTCAAATGCAATACCAAATTCATGTATGCATACTGTATTTGACTAAAGCCATCTCCTCCTCTTTTGCTATTAGATCCCTGCCTAAGTGGAGGTTCCTGTACAGATGGTGTGAACTCCTTCCACTGTAGCTGTCTGCCAGGCTTTACAGGGTCTCGCTGTGCTTTAGAGATCAACGAGTGCCAGAGTTCCCCTTGCAAAAATGGAGGGACATGCACAGACTATGTTAACTCCTACACCTGCACCTGTATGCCTGGCTTTACTGGCATCCACTGCGAAACAAACATCCCTGACTGCACTGAAAGGTGTGTGTTTGAAACTATATCATGTACTTAAAAAAAACCTACCTATGCAGTACTATATAATATGAAGGTAATATGTGTAAATTTAAATCCCTATTTTCACACATACCCACAGCTCTTGCTTCAATGGAGGGACGTGCTCAGACAAAATCAATGGATATTCCTGTACCTGCCGCTCTGGCTTCACTGGCTCCCACTGCCAATATG
>VVAS01020751.1:3600-13933 GCA_015103295.1 Ptychochromis oligacanthus
TATCCACTATCCCTCCTCTACACATGTCCAAACCATCTCAGTCTTGCCTCTCTTACTTTGTCTCCAAACCGCTCAACCTGAGCTGTTCTTCTGATGTACTCATTTCTAATCCTGTCCTTCTTGGTCACTCCAAATGAAAATCTTAACATCTTCAGCTCTGCTACCTCCAGCTCCGCCTCCTGTCTTTTGGTCAGTGCCACCGTCTCCAAACCATACATCATAGCAGGATTCACTACCGTCTTGTAAACCTTCCCTTTCACTCCTGCTCCTGTCCTTCACCCCGACATTCATCTGCCTGCACTCTCTTCTTCACCTCTCCTGTGCGCTCTCTGTTACTTTGGATGGTTGACCCCAGGTATTTAAACTCATCCACCTTCACCGCGTCTACTCCTTGCATCTTCATCTTTCTACCTCCCTCCCTTTCACACACATGTATTCTGGCTTGCTTCTGCTGACCCTCATTCCTCTTCTCTTCCGCGCATACCTCCAACTCTCCAGGCATTATTCCACCTTCTCCGTACTCTCACAACAGAAAAAAACAGGAATTCAAAAGTACCTTCTTTAAACAATGGTGCAAATGCTCAGTCAATAACTTGATGAGTACATAACCAATGGAAATGATTGTTTCTATTATTCAACTTCCTCCGTTTTTCTCTTTGCATGTTCAGTTTGCAGGTTTCTCCTGTGAATCCCTGTGTGAAAGGATTATAGATGCCCAGAGCATTGTACTGGTGACAGCAGGTAGGTCTTCAGGCAGCCCAGCATTTGTCCTGTCCCAGGGTTCTCAAAGTGTGGCCCAAGGATAAACTTTACATTTTATTCATTCACTCCCACGCCAAACTGTGATATAACATGGTAGCTTAGTGGTAAGCACTGTTGCCCCACAGCAATAGAATCCTGAGTTCAAACCTCTGCAGGGCCCTTTTGTTCAAGTTTTCATGTACCAGTTTTCTCTGTGAGCTCTGATGTGCCTGCAATCAAAAAAAAAACATGTTAGGTTAATACTGCCTGTCAAGAGAAAAGAGGTTCTTAATCTCAAGAGTTTCACTTCCTGGTTAAACAAAGATATACCTAGCAGGAATTTTTATATAATTTCAGCTCTTCTGTTTTAGTCATCACATCATTTAAAATACTGCTGGTGTCAAGAAATAACTCTCTATTTCTGGTTGTAAAACTATAAATCAGTACAAAAATGACAATTATCAAACAAAAACCACCATTATCTGTTCTAAACACTAACTAAACATGCTTGATATGTGCATCTTTTCTGTGGCCCTTACTCATATAGTAGCTTCCATCCTACACTTAGTCATCAAAACTTTGACAACCTTTGGTCTGGACTGTTAAAAACGTGTGTGCCAACATGGCAGCACCAGAATAATGTTCACAATGCCAAGGGCTGTAAAGATGACTCCCTGCTGTTTATTTTTACTTCCTCATGATATGTCTCTGCCTCCACCTGTTCCTCCCTCTGTCTCTTATCAGACGGTGTTTACAGAGGAGAGAAGCTCATCAACCTGAAGCAGATTGCAACCGAGGCTCTGGAGAAGTGCAGGGAAAAGTAGGTCCTGCTTACAAAGCCAACACTTTCCCAGATTTCAGTAACCACCCTTATTTACACTAGCTGCAGCTGGTAACAGGACACTGCCCCTAGAATATGAGTCACTGGACACACACACACACAGAGCAATCAGCTGTTATCAGAGACCTTAAAGAAACACACTGCAGGGCTTTTACATTACAAGGTTGCCGGGCAACATGGAGCACCTAGCAGCCTGGGCTTCATCAGGGAAGCCCAAGCTGTTAGTCTGCCGTGGCAACGTGCCTAGGAGGGATGTGAGCTGAGAAGCAAAGCATGCTGGGAAGGATTATTTTGGGAGTATCAGGGGTACAGATGTCTTCAGGGGTACCTTCTTAAGCCATATGTGAAAAAACTAAATTTAAATCCATTTCACATTTTTATACCAAACGCTTTATCTGAAACGATTAACCCTATTCCTTAATATAATTACTATCAACTTAATATTACATTATGTACTTTATTTTTTTACGAACAAGTATCTACTGTTACTGATATACTGACATGAGTACAATGAAAATTGTAGGTGAGAAACATTAGAAAAAGTTGAGATGGAACAACAAGAACATAAAGCTCAGAAATTGAATGTTCACAAGTTCACACATAAAAATTGTCTCAAGATACTGTTTATATGTATGTACTGTATATATGGGTACGTTATCTACAGAGCCCCTGAAGTCCCATAAGGTAAGAGATCTTATCTTCTGCACAAATACCTTATACGTACAAGACATGCTGCATGGAGCTGGAACCAAATATAGGAGAGAACTGAGCTAATCAAGTTTTATTTTGTCCATGTCTGTAACTGACTATAAATACATCCTCAGATTTACACAGTCACCATATGGTGGGGAGTTAATCTAGTTACCTTTTTACCTTAGCGTCACAAACACTGACTATATTGCTCCTTTTCAACATACACACGGGATAGTCATGACAGGAATCAGATGCTGGGTTGGAATTATACAGTTCTTTATGCAGTCGTTCAGTATGCAAAGCAAAGGAGCAAACTGCCGCAAAATTCCCTTCTCATAACATTTCGAGATGCAAAAAAACACTTTATTAGCTGCGTTCTGTGTGCATCTGAAGCTATAATAAATTATCATGATAAATAACTTGTGCGCACATGACAAAATATTTCACCTTATGGGACGTCAGGCACTCGTACATATGAGAACCAAGGCAGGACCCAAATATTTAATATTTGTGAGTCCTTGGAAAGCAGAGCAACACATGCATGTACTCAGTAGCCATTAAGCAAAGCTTTTATGCTTTTACTACCTCTAGCTACTTTTTTTTCCTCACAGAGGGTCATCTAGTGTCACCAAATGCCTCGTCATCAAGCACCATGCACTGAGGACAAAAAGTGGAGCTGCATGCAACAAACTACAGGTATGTCAGTTTGAAAAATGACCATCTTGTGTTTTGGTTTACAGCTATATTCTTAAAGATAAAAGGTCTAAATGATTGAAATTAAATAAAACAAAAATATAAAGTGAAATATAATATATTACATTTATCAGCTCTATCTGCTGTGTCTAACCCTGTCATTCAGTGAAGAACTTAAGATACTTGTTTAGTAACTGTTTTTATTGTGGCACAAATTTCACATTTAAATCTATCACAGCAGTGAAATGCAATACACCTCTTCAGTCAAACAGTGAACCGAATTTTTTGTTTTAAATACATTAAAATAACCAACTTACCTAAATATACCAAAATTGTTTTTTTAAACTACATAATGGCATATTCTACATTATTTTAAGCTTGTTTTTTTTATAATTTGTTTAAAATTTTGTTTTTAACCATTTCAAATTGTTTAAATATTAACGAGTTTGACAAAGCTCTATACGTTTAAGAAATTCCACTCCTTTTTTTTTTACATAAACATTTTAAATGATAGCCAACTGGGATGTCTGAAAGTGCATAAAGAAGAAAAATACACCAGTAAAAAACGTACATTTGTTAACTTTGTTACACTATAAAACTGTTCTATCTTTAAATATATATTTATTTCTGTATTTCTGTATTTAAATAACTAGGCGAAAACCCCTATATTTCAGAACCAAAAAATAGTTCTGTCATTATTTTTCCAAATATTTCAACTTTGTCTACTCAGGGCACAGTAAATTAGAGTTGAAATTGGCATGTTGTGCTCCTGCTGGTGTGCTTGGCAAGCAAAGCGAGCAGTTGTAATGATCTGGTTTATGAGTTTGATTTGTTCCAAGTTGTTGTGCATTCAGACCCCCTGGGACTCAGAGTGTGATGTTTGGTGGGATGAGGCGATGAGAGACTCCTCTGAGGAGTGTGAGCCCGAGTGGCTGGACGCCGAGGACCCGCTCTTTATCCTCTACACCAGCGGCTCCACTGGCAAACCCAAGGTGAGACACGGTCTTACATACAGGCAACTTTTATTCCACAAACACAGCGAGAAGCACGAGTGAAATCTTATCTTTTAAAAAAATCACAACATCTATTTTCCATTATGATAAGCCTGTAATAACTTTAACCGGGCCAGCGTTTACATAATCTGCCATGAAATAGTGAGAATTAATGGTTTTCTGTTGCTGAGAGGCATAAATGTAATCCTTGAAAGTTATCTGTTCTCTGCGAGCTCCACTATTGCATTTGTGTATTGTATTTGTGTGTATTGTTACAGAACAGAACATGGCTAGTATGCACACATACACACACCTACATACACGTCTCTTCTGCCAGCATTAATAGATCCCTTATTTGCTGTCTTCTGTCTCTGTGTTGACCGATTTTCTCCTCATTCGGCACAGGGTGTTCTCCACACTGTTGCTGGCTATCTACTCCACACGTCGTTGAGCTTCAAGTATGTTTTTGATCATCACCATGATGATGTGTACTGGTGCACGGCCGACATCGGCTGGATCACAGGCCACTCCTACATCACCTATGGCCCGCTTGCAAATGGTGCTACAAGTGTCCTAGTGAGTCATGTTAGAAGGGTGTCATATTTAAGCCACGTTTATGCAAAGAATGGAAAACCAAACCTTGGTGTGCATATGTTTATATGTTTTTTTAGTTTGAAGGTATCCCTGTCCACCCTCATGTTGGCCGGTTCTGGGAGATAATTGAGAAGTACAAAGTGACCAAGTTTTACACCGCTCCTACAGTCATCCGCCTGTTGATGAAGTACGGACGTGAACCACTGCAGAAGTAAGTGAGCGCATCTGCTCAAGGTCACTGCAGCTCAGTCAAAAAGTTACAAGATCATTTGACTTTAAAACCACAGCTTGACCTGGCAGGTGGTGTGAGTGATGTGGTTCTAGCTTTGATTTTGAGAGACCTCCATCAACTTGCTCACTTCTTATGTAACATTTCGCTCAGTAGTGTAGGAACCAAGTTATATAAAAATAATCCTGTCACTGAAGCAGTGGAAACAGGTTGTTTTCTTGTATTTATAACACTATTAGTCAGCACGCTTTTGAAAATGCCACCTGTATCTTAAAAGCAGAAAGAATCAAAACCTTCAATCCCTTGATTGAATGTTTTATAAAAGCAGCTGATTTTTGTTTATTTTTTATTATAAGATCATCGTTGTCAATCAAGCTAAACTTGGAAAAAAAAACTTGCCTTCAAAAAACAAAGAATGATGCTGTGATTCTCCGAGCAGCTCTAACTTAAGTTACAGCAGAAATCTTAGGAAGAGATGAAGAGACAGTGTTTTTCCACTGATTATCACAATTTAATATTATTAGTATTACATATATCGTTAAATAGAAGAATATTACTGATACATTAATACGAGTATCATTTTATATTTTCTAAGTGGTAAAATGTTACAATTTTGCTTTACTTTTTCTCTATTCAGTCTATAAGATTTTATCATACTTAATAATATATATAATCATGTTTTGTAAGCTAATATGTTTTTGTTAGTAAAGACCAATATCTACACCGATCAGGCATAACATTATGACCACCTGCCTAATATTGTGTTGGTCCCCCTTTTGCTGCCAAAACAGCCCTGACCCGCTGAGGCATGGACTCAACTAGACCCCTGAAGGTTCACCACTGTTCCTTCCTTGGACCACTGTTGATAGATACTGATCACTGCAGACCAGGAACACCCCACAAGAGCTGCAGTTTAGGAGACGGTCTGACCCAGTCGTCTAGCCATCACAATTTGGCCCTTGTCAAACTCGCTCAAATCCTTGCGCTTGCCCATTTTTCCTGCTTCTAACACATCAGCTTTGAGGACAAACTGTTCACTTGCTCTCTAATATATCCCACCCTCTAACAGGTGCCATGATGAAGACATAATCAGTGTTATTCACTTCAACTGTCAGTAGTCATAATTATATGCCTGATCAGTGTATGTCAGACCCTTAGTCAGTTAGCACAGCTTAGCAAAGGAAACCTGTTTTCTCCTGCTTCCAGTCTTTTTCTTTTTTAGTTATAGAAGGGATTGTCAATCTTCTCATCCAGCTCTCAGCAAGACACTAATAAGCATATTTTTCAAAAAACAAAAGAACCAATAAAACAAGAAAGAAAAACAAATTTAAGACTCAAACATGTAAAGGCGTGGTGGTAAATGGATGTTTTGGCCTGAATGCATCGATTTGCTCCGAATGCAGCGGAGGCACAATGGCAACAAGAGTAAAGGTAGTATTTTCACTGTTCAGTCTTGCAAATATTACAAATCACTAATTAAAAGTTTGGTAGAAATGGGCACAAATGGTAAATATTCAACATCATTTAATCAGATTGTCTATTTGTCCAGAGAAATCTAAAATTTCCTACTTGGACAAACAGCACAGCATATAAAAACAACACATGTAAAGCCAAAAGCAACAAGACATGCAATAAAATTGAGTCAGTATAGACAGTTATTGAAAAACATCTTAAAAATGTTAGATACTAAATCTTAAAAAAATTAAAGAGTCTCCATAGAGGTCAGATTTTAGTTCATGTAATATACATTATACATGTAATATAAGCTTAAGTATAGTTGATAGTGCAGTGTAGTTTATTTAGGTTTAAGATTTAAGATGCAGTATGGAGGTGAGATGGTTTCCTTCTTTGTTGTCAGTAAGGAAGTCTAAACTTTGAGCTACTAAGAGTAGTGATCAGTATCACACAATGATGCAATCTGAGGGAAATCTTTTGATTTGTCAGGTATGACCTTTCCAGCCTGAGGATTCTGGGTACTGTGGGCGAGCCCATCAATCCAGAGGCCTGGCAGTGGTACTATGAGGTGGTCGGTCAGAGCAGATGTCCCATTGTTGACACCTTCTGGCAAACAGAGACGGTAAGAAGCGAACAGTTGACTACAGAGGTCTTACTATGTCATATTCAGGTGGATATCTTCAGTAGAATAGCAGGGTCAAGCAGCAGTGCCTGCATAACCAATATTTATATGATGAACTAGGATAGTTCTGTTTAGGCTGTTTAGGTGTTTAGTTTCTAAGATGCTGGGTAATTGATCAACGCCAATATGGGCAAAGCAGAAAAAAATATACTGTATCTTAATGCTGTATATTATATTGAAAGCTTAAGAGAAAAACACAGCTTACACAATGTACAAATTTAACTGAAACTACTGTATGCAAGAGTATAATAATAATAATAAGTATTAAAGGTATTAACAGTTTTAATTGGATCGCGGAGAGCTGCTAACTATAAACAGCTTGTGCAGTTCACTTAACCACATCTGTACCGCATGTGTGAAGAAGTATTGTGGTTTGAACTGGTTTGGGGGCACACTGACACCTTTAATAGGAAAGCAATCCTTTTGGTAACCAGTGACAATATTTCAAAAAACAATGACTGTTAAAAATAAAAACCATGGCTGATTTTTTTTTTTTTTTCTTCTTTTTCTTCACTGGGTGGGGAGACAGTTTCCACCTGTTGACATACCACTGATTGATGATATCATCACAATAATGTTTGCTGAGGGACACATTAAGATTTCACTTTATTTGCTATCAGTTACTATAATGTTTTATCTTTATTTCTCTTTAGGGAGGTCACATCTTGACTCCTCTACCTGCTGCTACACCGCTGAAACCAGGCTCTGCTGTAAGTGATAACAACTCCTTCACACTGGCATCGCTAAATTTAAACCATACCTACATCTGATGACTGTCATTACTGCAAGTCATGCAGGCATGCAAGGGTTTCACCTCTGCACGTGAGAACGGGCACATGAGCGTGGTTTACCAAAAATCAGGGCAGGAAATGCAGCCTGTTTTTCCATATTATGATCCAGATTATGATCTGGAAGAAACACTGCAGCTGCAGGGGAGTTATTAAATGAAAGAATACAGTTATCTCACATTAAATCCACAACTCATATTGCAGACTTTTCCTTTCTTCGGAGTGGAGCCAACCATCCTTAACGAACACGGAGAGGAGCTGGAAGGTGAAGCAGAGGGGTATCTGGTAAGTTTTAATTCAACACAACCTTATTTTTCCTCTGAATGGGCGACTGTGTCAAGCAGCTCTCCACCCCAAAAACAAATGCACATGTGGTAGAAAGAAAAGAAAGAAAAAGATGAACCAGCTTAAAGTTTATTATCTAAATGTAATCAAATGTCTTTAGTTTGTGTTATTTTCAGTTACTTTCTTTACCTGCATCTGCTTTCTGGAATTATTTTTCTTGTAAGTGACTTTTATTTGCTGTTTTTTTTAGATGGAAACACCTTTAAAATCAGTTTAAATTAGTACTAGTATGTTGACTATGTGGTATAGTTGTACTGTGGTGTTTTAAAGTCTTGTTTTGTTGAACTCTTGTATAGCAGGCTATAGATGGAGTGTAAATAAATAAACTAATTATTAACAGCAGCAATAGTAGCAGTAACACCTCTCTTGCAGGTATTCAGGAGGCCGTGGCCTGGAATAATGCGCACTGTGTTCAGAAACCACGAGCGCTTCGAGAACACCTACTTCAAGAAATTCCCAGGCTTTTATGTGACTGGCGATGGTGAGATCCAAAAATCAGCTTTAGCCTGCTATCACTCACAGACCAAATGTCACTCGGGATAAACTAAGAGTTTTATTTCTGAAAACGAACATATTGAATTCTCACTAAAGCACCAAAGGGCCTCTTTGGGAGTAATGCAACTTGTTTTGTCTCAGGCTGCAGGCGGGATAAAGATGGCTATTACTGGATCACGGGGAGAATAGATGACATGCTGAATGTGTCAGGTACTGTGCTGTGCTGTGAGATGTCCCTCAAAAACTTAAAGCAAAGTTACTACAACAGCAAGCTGAGTTATTTTACATCTGTTATTTAATTTAACATAAATAACTTCAAACATTCTGAACACATTTCTTTTTTTCATTTTCCTCTTCAGGATCATTGTGTTTTTTCATCTCTGTTCTGTTACCTATGACTTTGTATACATTTTTTTGTCCCTCAGGCCACCTGATGAGCACAGCGGAGGTGGAGGCGGCTCTGACGGAGCACACAGCTGTGGCAGAAGCTGCGGTGGTGAGTCGACCTCACAAAGTGAAGGGAGAATGTCTCTACTGCTTTGTCACCCTCAAAGACAGCAGGGAGTTCAGTCACATGCTGGTAGAGGAGCTCAAGAGACAGGGTGAGGCTATGACTCAGGCTGTTTTGACTATACGGTTAAAGTTTTGACTGATTGTGTAATTTTCACATTCGTTTTTATGTCTGTGTGTCTCAGTGGTCTCTTGTATGGAATGTGATCTGAAATAAAATATCAAATTAAATAGAAATAAAGTTTACAGCTTCTGCCGGAAATTTAATTTTGTTATTCTATTAAATACAGTCCTGCGAAAAAGAATGTTTTTCACAGAACTCTATGCAGTCCTGTGAAAAGTACACTCCATGATGCAATATGTTGTAGAATCACCTTTAGCAGCAGTAATTTGAAGTAATTGTTTTCTGTATGACTTTATTAGTCTCTCACATTGTTGTGGAGGAATTTTGGCCCACTCTTCTTTACAAAGATGCTTCAGTTCATTGAGGTTTGTGGGCATTCGTTTATGCGCAGCTCTCTTAAGAGCATTTCAATCAGGTTGAGTTCTGGACGTTCACTGGTCCTTTGCAGCACCTTGATTCTTTTCTTTTTCAGCCATTCTGTTGTAGATTTGCTGCTGTGCTTGGGATCATTGTCCTGTTGCATGATCCAGTTTTGGCCAAACTTTATCTGTCAGACAGATGGCCTCACATTTGACTCTAGAAATACGCCATGCTGACAGTTGATATGCTGTGTTTGGTTTTCAAACGTGGCACTGTGCATTCTGGGCAAACATCTGCGCTTTTGTCTTGTCTGTCCAAAGGACATTTTTCCAGACATCTTGTGGTTTGTTCAGATGCAACTTTGCAAACCTAAGCTGTGCTGCCATGTTCTTTTTAGAGAGAAGAGACTTTCTCTTCCAAACAAGCCATACTTGTTCAGTCTTTTTCTAATGTATTGTCAAGAACTTTAACATTTAACATGCTAACTGAGGCCTGTAGAGTCTGAGATGTAGCTCTTGGGACTTTTGCAGTTTCTCTGAGCATTGCACAGCCTGACCTTGGGGTGAATTTGCTGGGATATCCACTCCTGGGAAGATTGGTCTGGAGCATTCAGGTGTATTAACACACACCTGAATGCTCCAGACCAGCAAACTGCCAAAACATCTGCTTTTTTTAGAGGTGCTCACACTTGCTGATGATCAGCTAATCAAGTGCATTTGATTAGCAGCACCTGGCTGCTACTTACCCTCTTAATTCCTATGAAACCAGTAAGGGTGTACTTAGTTTTTCAG